>JAQZBX010000094.1:118634-152006 GCA_029593785.1 Cabassous unicinctus | reverse complement strand
CGTCTGCCATATGGAGGGACCTGGGTTCGATCCCCGGGACCTCCTGGTAAAACAAAAAACATATATACAGAAGGCACATGGGCTGCCAGGCTCTGTGTGCTTGTGAGCCGCCAGGCCCGGGAGCCAGGCAGCAAGATGATGACGTAACAGGAGAGAGACGCAGGGGAGAGACAAGACCAGACGCTCTGAAAAAAAACAGGAACTGAGGTGGCGTGGTGGCAGAACACCTCTCTCCTACATTGGACGTCTCCAGGATCGAATCCTGGTGAAGACTGGAGGAGGAGGATGAGCAGAGATGGCAGGAAACAGACACAGAGAATTGCCCAGCAAATGGACACAAAACAGCAAAAACGGGGAAGGGGGGGTTTAAAATGGATAAAGTAAATAAATAAATCTTTAAAAAAAAAGAAAGCAATTTTGTGTGTGACATTACTAAGGTGTTACAAATTGCTTGAATTTAAAAAGCTGCTCTCCTGTTTTCAAAAGGACATTTGAAATTACTTGTCATTTTCTTTCATCAATCACCATTTTATAACTTTTTATCAAATCTCCACCCCAGGTACCTTGGCAAAAATCCCATTTACCCCTGTATAAAACACCTAGGTTACCACCAGCAAAGTTTTGCTCATTCCCTCTTGTTCAGTTTTGATCTTCAGGTATTCCTATAATTAAGCAACTGCTTTAGCAATGGCCTGGGGTAAAATAATTATCCAGAATGATTACACTTTTCAGTCTTCAGGCTTATTGCCAAAGTCATGAAAAACATGGTCTATAGTACAATGCCATATTACTGAATCGTAAAGAAATATCCCCAATGGACATGGTTCTGTTCCCAATAAAAAATGGAATTTATTTTCCAAGGTACAAAGGTGAAACATGCATCAAGACATTCTGGTAGGTGAAGGAAAAATAAAGTCAGCCCATAATTTTATTGGATTAATGAGAACTGAATCTTTATTCTTTCTATTCAAATGTAAGTATGCAATGGAGTTGTGACGAAAAAAGGTAAAATTGCACCACTCTACTGTACTAACATTAATTTTCTTACATAAAAGTGAGCGTAGGCTTCAAAATATTTTAAAAGAATTAAAGTAAACAAAATGTTTGAACTTGAAAAAAACTCCACCATGTATAATCAGGAGATCTGTATTCTAGCCCAAACTCTCTGCTCCTTAATTATAGGAACTTGTATAAGTAATTTGATGTAAATCTTAGTGGCTGAGAATCATTTCCTCATCCTTCAAATTTCAGGGCAGAACTAAAATATGACCAAAAAAAAAAAAAAAAAAAAAAAAAAAAAAAAAAGAAAGAAAGAATTTTAAAAAATGTTCAGTATACCTTAGTTTTTTCGATTGTATTAAACAACTATGAAATTTTGTTAAGTTTAGCTTAGTTTCTTGCAAGTAGAAAAGGGGTGAAATATTTTAATTATATTTTAATAATAAGAACTTAATCTTTCCATTTCTATTACAGGTGGCTGTGTACTTTTAGGCCCTGGTTTATTTGTCACTTATTTTAATTTTCAGATGGTGATATCATTTCTAAGTTACTTCAAGGACAACGTTTCTCAATATAGTACTAAAGTAAGGAAAAGACCCTCACTTGAGAAGTCCGGGATAGGAAAATTGCAGTTTACATCTCAGATATCTGAAGCCACTAAGTTTACGTGACCTTGAGCAAGTCTGTCTCCTCTGACCATTGTTTCCTTCATCTGAGAACCAGATATAATAATAATTACCTCACTGCGTTTGGCTCAAAATAAATGAAAATGTGTATGTTAGTGGTTCAAAGCATATTAGAATAACTTGAGCATCAGTGTTTTCATAACTCCTTTAGCTAATTAGTGTGTGCCTAAGTGGCCTCTTTTCTTTTTTTTTTTTCCACCAGGAGGTTCCGGGAGTTGAACCCAGGTCCCTCCATATGGGAGATGGACGCCCAACCACCTGAGCCACATCCATCCCCCCCAAGTGTCCTTTTGAATGACAAACTTGTAGATGCCAGGAAAGCATCACTCAACAAGGAAGCCTGTGGTCAGATTAGCCATAACTAATTTTGGAATCTTCTAAGTGCTGAATCATTTCTTTCTCTTTTTTTAAATTGAAGTATGTCATTCATACATGAACATACATAAACAATAACTATCTTGTAAAAATTGTGAACTTACAAAATGAACATGCATAACATCATGGAGGGGTCCCATACATCACCCCTCCACCAACACCTTGAATTGTTGTGATATGTTTGTTACAAACTATGCAAGAGCATCTTCAAAATATTCCTAACTATAGTCCATATCTATATATTTTTAAACAAATCAAATTTAATTGATACATATTAATAAAACATATAGTTTATCCAAAGTGTACAATCAATGGTATTTGGCAAATCACATAGTTTTGTGTCCATCACTTCAATCATTATTAAAGCATTTTCATTATTTCAATAATAATAAACAAAAAATAGACAAACAAACAAGGAAATCCCTCCCCTTTAATCTCTGTTTCGCCTGCTGTACATAGCTGCTATTTTGGACTATTCTTTCACAATTATTTGTTTATTAAGCAGTTTTATTGAGATATATTCACATACCATATGATATATCCAAACTGTATAATCAATGGCTTTTTTTAGCTGTTAAAAAGACCTTTATTGTAAAATTGTAAAATGAATAGAAAAATAGATTGAAGGAAATTACAAATTTTAAAAGAGAGTGCAAGGCCGGGTTAGATTTAATATAATCTATTATAAGAAATATCATAGCAACAAACATTTATAAATGTAAATAATTCAAATATAATAGAAATTAATTATAACATAATTCTAATTTTTATATTACACTTCTATTGGACATAATAATCTTTAAGAATGAAATAAATTAGTGGTTTAGTTATTTAATTTCCCTTTAGGCCATAATTCTTTCAGGATAATCAAATTCCTATTTGGGAATTCTTCACATCATATTGGAATGAATTACTGTAGATAACAATACGCCACCTCATTATTTTATGAGGCAGAAAAGCTGAAAATCTTGTTCAACAGTAGTCACACTAAATCATTATTGAGCTAGATGGATTATTTTACTTAATGAGTATGCATAAGAAAGAGTTAAAGAAAAATGAAGTATCAAAAAAAATTCTCTTCTCCAGTCCTCCTCAATTAAAAGCAAGTGTTTATGTTGTATGAAAAAACTTACAGAATACTGATCACAGGAAAAATTTGCTAGTTGCACTGAGTAATTATTATTCATTTACTACTAAAATATTGTTATTTTACATTTATCTGGTCCACTCCAGCTCTTTTTTGCTTACTATTTGCATGAAATACCTTTTTCCAACCTTTCACTTTTAACCTGGTCGTGTCCTTATGTTTGAGGTGGGTCTCTCATAGACAACATATAGACTGCTCATATTTTTTAATCCATTCTATCAGTCTGTGTCTTTTGATTGGGGACTTCAAGCCATTAACATTCAGTGCTATTACTATAAAGGCATTACTTGCTTCATCCATTTATTTCATGGGAAATTTGCATTATGGGATCTTAGTCAAGTCATTTTTATTTAGATCAAGACATATAATCTAATCAGTGTCATTGCACAATATATGAATCTTTACTTCTGGGTAAGACTTGGTGTGACCATGCCTAGCATTGTTACAGCACTGAAAGGCCTACTAAAAATGTGATATTTGACTAAAGACCTAATTGAGGTGATAGAGGAATTCATTCAGAATTCTAGGTTGGATGTTACTAGTTACTATGGTAACTAGTCCAGTGAGTGAAAATTTAAATTTATTATAGGAAACATGCAAGTAGAAAATCAGCAAATATTAGATTTCAATCAATGGGTCCTTTTCTGTCCACCCTTTTGTAAAATTCCAATAACCTCCAACTCTCCATCTCCCCCTTCTTATTTTTGTCTTAGAAATGACCATTTTCTGACATATTCTGTATTGACCACTTATTGTCTTTTACCACTATATTTAAATCTCCAAAAAAGGCTGATATTTTAATATGGCTTGCTCATTGTTCTATCCACAGGACCTAGAACAATGCCTGCTATATTGAAGCTGTTCAATAAATATTTTTGAATAAAAAAATGAATAAATAAATAATGGACATGCATAGTTTGTCAAAAGTATTATATTTTTTGAAATATATGCAGTTCTTAAATATCTAAATGTGCAAATGAAATAATTAATTATAACTTATCTTTAAAACCTTTCTTTACATGAAAAAAATTATTTTCTTGTCCTTTATAATTGAATGCCCTGTCAACCAACTTAAGTGCAAGATTACTTTCATTCCGCATATCCAGCTAAATCAAATTTTTTCCTTGTTGTGCTAAATTTATAAAAATCTACAATCTTTAAAAATTATATTATATTTTATATTAATGTCAGATAAAAACTCTAAAATGGAATAAATATTAAAATAATTGTATAGTCAAATGTTAGTGAACAAAGATAGCAATGTCACTTAAAATTTGCTAGTGCTCTAGTTGTCAGTATTTCCATCCAAAATATTGAAGTGGCTTCATTAGCAGATACATTTTTTAAAAATTCAGTATTAGAATGAGTTTGGGATAATCAATTTTAATTTAGTGATATAAAAATAGTGAATTTACAAAGGCTTAAATGATAAGAATAATCATTTTCCACCATATAAATTTCATTCAAATTAAGGTATTCAGATTGTTTTATATATGCCCCATGAATTACCAACTTCAGCCAATATCTTTATTTCAAAGCATGGTAATTGTTCTATTGTTTCCAAATAGTTGATCCTTTCTTTACAGTCAGAGGACTATACAGCTCTGCCCACTGCCTTGTGTGATGTTTTCTGACCTGTGGTATGTGAACAGACTTATATATCACATCTGAGCAGTTGTTATAAAAAGAGGCAAATATTTCCTTCAGGTCTCTTGTATTTCTCCTTTTACCATATAAATGGTATGTCCAAAGAGGGGCTGTTCCTTTAGCCTAAACATGGAATTACATGATATTTGAAACAGCATCCCAGTAGTTGCCACAACCACCACCATATAAAATAAACAAGAAATAGACGTTTATTGGAAGTTAATGAGATTTTCTTAAGGTTGGATATTACTAGTTACTGTGGTAAACAGAACCTAAAATGATCCCAATGATTTCCTACCTCCTGGTGTCCATGCTGTTATACAACTTCCTTTCTTTGGCATAGGCTGGACCTAGTGAATTATTCCTAACCAATAGAATATGGCAAAGGAGATGGGATGTCACTCATATAATTGTGTCACATTATATGAGTCAACTTAGCAGCAGGTGCAAGAAAGCCTTCTTGTGGGTTCAATGAAGTAAGTGTCCATGTTGTAGAACCCCACGTGGCAAGAAACTGCAGATTGCCACTAGCAGAACTGAACAGCCTCTAGGATCAGAGAGTGGCTCCCAACCAACAGCCAGCAAAAATCCTGGTACTTCAGTCATATGACCATAAGGAAATGAATTCTGGCAACAAATTGAATAAGCTTGAAAATGGATCATTCCCCAGTTGCGCCTCCAAATGAAAATGTATCCCGCCAACATCTTGATTGTAAGTTGGGGCATACCAAGACTACTGGCCCATGGAGACTATGAAATAATAAATATGTAGTTTTAAATCACTACATTTGGAGAATTTTGTTACACAGCAATAGAAAACTAAAACAGATATTAAAGTAAAAGCTGATGTTAAGCTATTAATATCAATATCATAGACCTAATGATAAATTTTACCTTCTTCAAGGCAGCTAGAAATTATTCGTCCCACTCTTAATTTCTCTAGAATTTTGTACCATGATATGGAACTTACTGCTTTCTATATAGACATATGTTATTTTTCTGTGCTATTTCTATGGTTCATATTTCTCCTAGGCAAAATGAAATGCTTTTCATTTTTATTGACCCACAGTCTTAACACAGTGCTTTTCAATAAAGTATGTATTTAAATTAACTAAGTCAATTTAAAATATAGTAAGTAAATATTTTGAGAATAATAATTTTGTTTGCCTAATCAGTGTAACTGAACAATTACATCTTAAGGAAAGAAAAATATTTTTAAAAAGATAATCTATAATTCCTATACATTATTTTAAATGGATCCCCGTTTAGACTGAATTTGTAGGGTTTTCTTGTAAATATAATGAAACTACTAAGTTTAAATTCTTATTGCGATTGAGCAAGTGATTTAGTAACTTCTTTAAGATGATTATGTATTGATCTGCGGGTCTCATCCTATTGGTTACAATTTATCATTACATTTATATGTTCGTTTACTGTACTTTTTCACATCAGGTTCACAATTATTGGGTGCACCAAACTTATATGTGAAACAGTAAGCTAATCAGAAACAGTGTCAGAGTAAATGGCCATGGAATATATTAAGGTCCTTGTATAAGTAATTGATTACTAGAATTACTGAATCATGCAACGCTTTTAGGGTAAATAATTGCCAAGACACACAAGTTTATATAGACATATTAATCTGACAACATGACTTTGGGTTTGCATTAAGTGAGAAAAATATACTTAAAATATGCTAAAAAAGAATATAGTAGAAGCATTGAAGATTTTAATTTTTGTGAAGTCCAGAGAGCATGATAGTCCTGATACATTCTACATATTGATCCATTTATTTGCTTATCTTTCTTCTACCCTCAATAGAAGTAAACTCCTTGGGAATAGAAGATTTTATCTCATTTATTCACTGATATATATCACTAAAAGTTAGAATAACTTCTCACACTTGGTGGTTAATAAATGTTGGTTGAATAAATGAATGATTTTGTATTATCATGGGGAAACATCAATTTATGTTAAAGCAAATTTTAACAGACATGTCATCTGAAAAGATACTCTAATATAGTTCTGTTCCACATGTCTTTCCCTCATCTTTTTATATACAAGATTTTTTTTGTTGTTTTTATCAGCAGGCAACATCAATTGGTGATCTGTATGTATGTGGACAACATCTAAATATATATACAAAATTGAATAGTTATTTGGTCTGTAAGTTGTAGAGCATATCTTATAGTAATATTTCCTGTTGCTTTGTTCTCAGAGTATTTCATTTTGGCATGAAAATCCCAGAAGCTGAGGATTGAATGGACTCTTGTCCCTGAGAAATAAAGAGGAATGTGATAGATTGAATTATATACCCCAATTTTGACTTATTTTCAACTCACAGTCTAAATTTCTATGGGTGTGAACGAATTGTAAATAGCATTTCTTGAAGATGTTATTTTAAGTTAAGGTATGGCCCAACTGAATGAGGTTGGGTCTTAATCCAGATTATTGTTATCTTTTATAAGCTGAAGAAATTCAGACATAGTGAGAGAAAGCCACAGTGGTACCCAGAAGAGAAAAGAGAGTACATTGCCATGTGACAGGAAAGCTAGCGAATCCAAGGTTTACCGGCCAGTCAGAATGCAGCCAGGAGGAGGCAAGATTTACTCAATGCTTTGATTTGGACCTCTAGCCTCTGGATCCTTGAGCCAATAAGTTCCCACTGATCAAGCCAAAGGAAAATAACTTGTCATAGCAGCCTAGAAAATTAAGACAAGGACTTACCTCTTTTTCATAGTCTTTAAACACCATGTCTTAAGGCAAGGTCTGCCTCCACGAGGGAACTAGAAGAAGAGGAGATTCAGTCATATTCATGCAGCTCTGACATAATCACAGACCACAGCAGGAAAGCAGTTGGGCTTTCCCTACTCTTGAAGATCTGGGGGAATAAGTACGTAAGAGATAAGCTTATTTTCATGGCCTCCTATTATAACAGTCTCTTACAGCAAGGCCTTTATTGTGGGGAACATACAGTTGAGTACCCTTTCTAACACCTTCTTTTTTTTTTTTTAACAATTTATTGAAGTATATCATTCATACATGAACATACATAAACTATAAGTGTTCAGTAAATATCATGAACTTACAAAACAAACATGCATAACATCATCATACAGGGCTCCCACACATCACCCCACCACAAAAACCCACATTGCTGTGAAACATTTGTTAACAAATCATGAAAGAGCATTGTCAGAGTATGACTACTAAGTATAGTCCATATCTTCCTTCCCTATACTTTTTTTTAAGGATTTATTTATTTCCTTTTATCCATTTTTACCCCTCCCACTCCCGTTTTTGCTGCCAATTCACTGGGCAAATCTGTTTCCATTTCCTGTCCTTTCTTCTCATCCTTCTCCTCCTGTCTTCACTGGGATTTGATCCTTGGAATCTCCGATGTGGGAGAGAGGCGTCCTACCACCTGCGCCACCTCATTCCTGGTTTTTCAGTGCATCTTGTCTTGGCTCTCCCTTGTGTCACTCTCCTGTTATGTCATCATGTTGCTGCGTGGCTCTCAGGGCCTGGCAGTGCACCCATGCACGGAACCTGACAGCTCACTTGCACACCGGGGCCTGGCTCTAATACCTTCTTAAGGAGCCATCAGGATTAAAGGAGCCAAGAGCCAGGATTTTGTGATTTATAATCAATGGAATGTCAAGGCAGTCCCTGGCATGTTTAATAATGATGAACAGGTAGTGTTCTTCAGTAGTTTACTTATTACGACAAAGGCAGGCAGTTGATTATATGTAAATTATACTTAGAAAATGTTACTTTCCTCTTATAAATACATGATTACTTGAGTAATGAGGCCAGGAAAATGAGCAGTGTTCATAAGTTTTTGCTTCTTCCCATCTTTAAGCTTTTCTTGCAGACAAATCATCTATAGGTTTAGAAGTAATTATGATTGTTACTTGAGTTAGCAGTAACAGTTAAAAATGGTAATCAAGTTTCTTTCAAGTGACAAAATCAGGAAGAATGGAAGTACATGGGAATTGTGATAGAAAATAGTAAGAAAGATAAAAATACTGAATACTGCTTTAAAATTTATTGTTGAATTTAGAGGAAATCACTATATAAAATATTGCTCTGTTGATATTACCTCTTCTTTTTAACCAGCAAAGATAATGTTCAAAATTTAAAATAATTTTTAGTGTAGATATGCTAAGCCCTACTACCCAGGTTATATCATTTTAATATTTTCACAGAATTTTAACAATAGTGATATTAAAATTAGCAAGAGTGTGACAAGTGTGTGAAAAGGTGACCATATTTGAAATAGGATGTTGAGCTTGTTCATCTCCTCAACTTGTATAAAGAAAGATGAGCAAGTAAATAGAATGAGCTTGGTAACCTTCAACTTAAGTTCTGATATTGATGGTCAAAAGATATCTAATAAAATATTTAATATTATCTAATATCTGGTTCTTTGGGAAATGGGCTGAGGAAGTATTTCCCATAGAGCAAGTTCATACACCTGTGGATGAGATGTCAGTAAACCCTAGATAAAGTCACTTATGGCACAAAAATTTAAAATATGTGGTGGACAGGTATTAGACTAGAGTAAGAAAAGATAATGCTTCTTTGGGCATAGCCTTCATTTTAATCTAGGGCTCTAAGAGTGTTGGTGACCACAAATCTCCAGTGTGCTTGTGTGCAATTGCATGTATGTATGCATCTGTCTTGGAGTCGGGGAAGAGTGGTTTTTCCTAGAAATTAGGTGTTTTAATATTTTTTTTCTTCCTAGCCCTTTTATATTCTTCTTTGTTCCATGGAAAGAGTTGTCTCTCTTTACTGTACCAGATAAAACCATAATTTAAAATCCCTTTTACCTTTAAGAGCTAGGATAAATATTAAGTTGAGTTAAATAATAAATAATAATTGTGTATTTGATACTTCTTAAGTAAGAGAGAAATTATAAACCACTGGAGCATGAAAAAATGGTAGTGTATATATGATAGTATGATCATCAGTTAGTTGAAAAGAAAGTTCCTATATTTGCACACATTTAAGTTAAATTATTGGGTTTATTTCTTTTTGAAGAACTGTAAAAGGATGTTTACAATGGTGACAGATAAGTAATAAGTTAATGCACATGTTTTGCTGTTTTTGCTTATAAAGTCAAAAAAAGGAAGCAATCCTGCCTTAAAGCTTAATTATCTGTTACCAGAATGCAAACAAATAGAACAAAACATGAATTTTAAGATATCCATCAAATATAAAAGCCAGAAAGGTAGTGATCATGAGTTTGAAAAGAAAAATAAAACTTATTAAACATTTCTGATAAAGATGGTGTACTACTAATAGGTTTATTCATAAAAAAAGACAAAAGCTTGTGATCCCCTTACTTCAAATCCTTATAAGGATGGTCTATATAGCAGATGCTTTTGGAAACCTCACATCACATTGTCAAGAGAAACAGAAGCTTTGGGTGCCTCCTGCACCTGGGCAAAAGCACAACCCAGAAGCCCTGAGAAATGAGCACCCCTGAGGACAACCCTAGAGCAAGGGGTTCAGAAGCTAGTGGTTGTATGTAAGCATCTCTCATTCTCACAGAAGGACTTTCTGGGAGGCATTCTGTATGCTTCTCAAAGGTTCCGGGGAAATTGTGCCCTTCTTGCCTACAGCAATGACAGTGATGGGTGATGAGCTCTCTATATTTATGTTCCTTGCTTCGCTTTCTGACTCTCTCATTCTCTTGCTCTTGTTCTGTGGAATAGCAGCCCAAATAATCTATCTAATATGGGCTTTTTTTACCATTAAAAGGGCAAATTGCTCTTTTAGTGTATCGAATGTATTTATGAAAAATGCATTCATTACTGAGATATTTTAGGATTTTTATCACCAAAATTACCTAACTTTTAATTTTTTCTGTGGTCTTGAAATAATGTTTTAATAAGTATTTCTTATTTTATAAATAATGAGCTAGAATCTCTAATAATAAGTTTCACTTATTATTTGGTTTCTTTTAGTGTTTATAACCATTCCTGAACTTAGACACTTTTATCTGATGTTCATTTTGTGTTTACTCTGCCTTTCTTTTTCATATGGACTCTTTTACATTCAGAACCCAGAATCATAATAATAACACTGTTAAAATATCTTTTATACTTAAACTATCATGGGCTTTCTAGAAAGGCCACTGATTCACATCAAATATTTTTTACCTCATCTTATAAAAAGAAGGATGCTCAACATAATTGAATATGTCAGGCAATTTCCAGATTTATTTTCTCAACACTGTTGGGAGAGCTATCTTGTTTATCAGGCACACAATATGAAAAGATGTCATGTCAAAGGAGACAGGGTCAGCAAATCTTGGCTAATAACGTATAAAAATATTGGTTAGAATATGTGTACAACTCACATTCGCTAAGGCCACAATCAGGTCTCTGTACAAAAGCCAGTATGTAGCAGAATGGCACAATATCTGTCAACAAATTGACTCCACATAGTGTGTGTGTGTGTGTGTGTGTGTGTGTGTGTGTGTGTGTATAAAACAGAAAGAGAAAGAGGGAGAGTGAGCTTCAAGTTTGAAATGACTTCACATTTCTGTAAGTAAGACTGGTTTTAAAAATCCCATAAAATTAATAATTCTATATCAGAAAAACTCTAAGCAAATGTATTTGGTTAAATCAATGCCTTAAGGCATACTCGTGACCATAAGGAGAGCTCATGAAAACAAAACTGACACTGTGACCCTGCTGATATTATGAAAAAGCATGTATTATAGCTAATGGAATCCCAGAGTTACAGGTAATGATGAATGTCATTTTTCTGCAGCCAGCAACATTGGCGAAGAACATGGGATCTCAAAGAAGGAGGATATTCGTCTAGTTACAGATACTGCAGATGAAATCTGTTTCAGTTACTTGCATGCTTCTAGGCTTCTTATCTTTGTTCCACAGGTAAGAAAAGCTCCTTTGCCTCAGAGATAAGCCAAGTCTGCAATGTGACATGGTCTAGTTTTTGTTCCCTGAATAAGTGAACCTTGATGATCTCCTGCAAGCCTGGATTTTCTATCAAAAAACAAGTTTATCTTTGACTTTGCAATGCTAGGATCTGAATATGTGTCATGACTTTTGTGTCTATGCAAATATCATGAGAAATTTCCTGTGCTCCTACCATGAACAGATTAATGACAGAAACTGCAAATTTCCTCAAGTTGATTACCTCTCCCTCTCCCTCTCCCCCTCCCCCTCCCCTTCCATCTCTCTTTCCCTCTCCCTCTCCCTTCCCTCTCCTTCTTCCTATCTTTCTTTTTATGTTGACTAGACTCTCCTCCTCAAGTCTGATTATTGCAAATCATTTTTGCAAAATTAAATTCCTGTATAATACTTTTGAATCTCAGACTTTCTTTCACAATCACTATTAGCTACTGTTTGTTGATATTCTATGTTGTATTAGTCAATATGCTAAGGATTTAAAAAACCCTTAAATCATCACAATTCTGTGAAGATTCAAAAATGAGACATTAAGACTTTAGAAGTTTGCCCTATGAGAGAGTTGATCAATGGCAAACCTAGGTCTGCCTGGCTCAAACTCCATGCTCCAAACTAGCATGCAAGAATAACTAAACTCTTTAAGAATTTAATAAAATAAAATAAAGGCCCTGAGGTTTGTCAGCTGGCTTTTGTTTAAAATATATCTTCATTCCTAAAATTAAAGAAATAAAATTCTAGGAGCGATATTGAAATAAATTATACCTTAATAAGTTATTTAATTATAACAAAATTCTATAGAAAATAATAACATTTATTGATTGCCCCCATATAAATAAAAATAATTTTAAATGCTATGCTAATGACATTTACTAAGCTCCTTTACTTTAAAAAATGCTGTTTTATTAGAGAAGTTATAGGTTGACAAAAAAATCAATAAGAAAATACAGAGAACCCATATATCCCTCTGGCAAACACAGTTTCCCTTATTATTAACACTTTGTATTACTGGAGTAACTGTTACATGTGATGAAAGAATGCTATTATAATCTTATAATTTTCCATTAACCAAAGTGCCCATAGTCTATATCAGTATTCACTGTTTGTGTTGTACAGTCCTATGGTTTTTTAAAAGTTTCTTCTAGTAACATATAAAAGCTAAAAGTCCCCCCTTTTAACCACATTCAAATATATAATACAGTGGAATTAATTATGTTCACAATATTGTGCTATATCACCACCATCCATTACCAAAACTTTTCCATCACCTAAAACAGAAACAGTACCAATTAAGCACTAAATCCCCATTTCTTTACTCCTATCCAGGCCCCTAGTAACATGTATTTTAGTTTCTAATTCTATAGATTTGCTTATTCTAATTATTTCATATCAGTGAGATCATAAAATATTTGTCTTTTTGCATTTGGTTTATTTCACTCAACATGACGTCTTCAAGGTTAAACCATGTTGTCCATGTATCAGAATGTCATTCCTTTTTATGGCCATTGTGGGTATACAGCATAATTTGTTTATCCATTAATCTATCGATGTATACTTGGGTTGCTTCCGTCTTTTGGTTAATGTGAGTAAAACCACTGTTAACCTTAGTGTGCAGATATCTATTTGAGTCCTTCTATATTTTCTGCATAATCGTTCCATAAACCTACAACATCTCCAATTATAAAAAAGTAAAGTACACCCTTTGAACATAGATTATGTTCTTCAAATAGCATTGCTCATTAAACAGTGAGGGGCTCCTTAAAGAAATGGCTAATTTCTGCTGTGGGATATGAGATGAGCCTGGGCCATTTTTTACACCAGATATCAATGATGGAACATAAGATAACTAGGGTAAAATCAGAAGGACTCAGGGACATACTTGAAAAATCTCCCACAGAAGAGAAAAATTTGCACAGGAGTAACAATTAGCAATCAATAAAATAAAATAATGATTGCAATGGTTAATATAGATAGATCAAATATGATTAAATTATGAGTTTACTTTAGTCTTATCTGAATTGAGATAGCCTCATTTTACTTCAGCATTATTGAAACCAAGTCTGGCCTTTCTGCATACACATCCACAAAGTAATCTTAGAATCCTAAACTTTGCTTTCTTTTTTTCTTTTTCCTTTCTTTCTTTCTTGCTTTTTTTCTTGCTTGCTTTCTTCCTTTCTTGCTTTCTTGCTTTCATGCTTGCTTTCTTGCTTTTTTTTTTATGTGTAGCCTCTATGTTTATTATGCCTTGCCTTAATTGAGCTTTTTATGTTAATCTTCTGACCTTCTCTCTGATGGCTGTTATTTCTGAGATCAGTGTTTTATCTGAGACTGGCACAATATATAAGGGGAACAAGTCAACACCTTTCATTTTTATGTTCAGTCACAATGAAAATAAGTATACAGGTGTATCTAATCTGAGGAATCTGAGGTAAACAGATTAATAAAATAATAAAATTTTATACTTTTAACCTCCCACCACAAATATGTAAGCAAATATTGATAATTATTATTTAAAAGAATTAATTTCAGAAAATAAAGATTTCATTTCTAATATTCTATGATTGTGGGTATGAGTTTAAGCATTCCTACTGCTTCTTGTATTTTTATCTACTATCCATATCCATGACTTACCTTAGGAAAATAAAAGCTCCTTAAAATAAGGTGAAATTATACTGAAACACTACTAGAGAAGAGGCTTTCAAAGGTGCTAAAATGTAATCGTGTTTGAATAAGTCTTTAACAAAATGTAAAAGTAGATACTTCAAAGATAACATACATTTGAGAAATAATTTTCTCAATAATACCAAATGTCTTTTTCCTGTACCATTTGTCATTAGATTTGGATTGCCACTATAACATCCAAAAACTTATAATATGCTAGATAGAATGGATATGTCCTGTCCCTCTGTTAGACTAGTGATTATCACCCCCTATTTAGTTTATTCCTAAATATTTAGATTTTCCTATTTATTTATTTACTCCCCCATTTAACCATCAATCTACTTCTGATAATATTTTCTGAAATTTCTCTGCAGAAATGACCTGTTGTCCACACACCACCCTTGCTCTTCTGATGATGCTGACTTTATTCTCAAGATATAGACACAAAAAGAATACACTAGCAAATAATGTAGGCTGAGCCTGTAAAATAATTCCAACAGCACCTATTCTCCTAGCGTTACATTCAGAACCATGAACACATTCTACAAACCAATTCTGGCAAGGTTATTTGTTATCCAACTTTGATTTTTTTTTTTTTTCACTTTATTTTTCCCCCACTCTAGGATGCCTCAGAGAGAATACACATGCTACCAAAAGTTATAGACCATGGTTAGTAGCAATGCTTCAATATGTTCTCATCAATTGTAACAAATGTTCCACACTAATGAAAGAAGTTGTTAATGTCGGAAAGTGTGGGAGGGGGAGGGAGTGGGGCATATGAGAATCCCCTGATATTTTTATGTAATCTAATGCTTCTTTCAAAATAAAATTTTTAAAAAGCCAAAAAAAAAAAGTTATCAGATTTACCAAAAACCTAAAGGTTCTGCAAACCAGAATATAGAGCAGAAAAACGGAGACGATTCAGAGGAAAGAGAGCATAGACTTAGTTGTCACCATTTGAATCCAAAATCAAGCTGTGCTTGAAGTCTGAAGCCCCCTGCACATCGGGCATAAGGGCCTCTCAGTGAGACCATGTTGTTGCTGATGCTCTGTAGACAATGAGGCGAAAAGTTAAAATATATCATCTACAGGCATCAGTATCCTTCAAACTAAGCCTCTATATTTTTATTCTAAGGAATGTTAGACAAAGAGATTGACACAATAATTAACGTCTCCAACAATATAGAGAAAAAATTTTCATAATTTTAACAAAGATAAAACAACTTGCAAAAAAGAACAATGTCCTCTTCTAATATGTTGTATCATTTGTCATTTTTTCAAAATATAAGGAAAAACTTTGTTTGTTTAAGCCATTTTGAGACTCAATTTTCTGTCAACTGTTAAAAAGAAAAGTTCTGATAAGGAGACATGAGTTCTGAAAATAGTACTCCTGAAATCACTTTGTTACTCCAATTGTCTAGATTGTCTTTGTTTTTCATATCTTACAACTTGAGCAATAGACACTTTATGATAGACGACTAGTGTTTTTCTCTTACTGATCACAAGAGAAATAGAAAGCAATGAAGGAAACATTGGTATAGGAAAATATAGATCTTAGCTTAATCTCACACGGTTGCTGTCTTGGCCTTCAATAAATTAATTTCCCCCAAACTCCCCTGCTAGTCAAACTGAGTGCTTTTCTTGCCTGGGATCATTTATGCAATGTTCTTGCTCAGTGTCTGCACTCTTGAGATTTTCAACCCTCCACCTCCTTTTCTCTCAACGCTTTGCTTAAATCCATTGCAAAGCAAATTCTCTGCTGACTCTGGTGATAAATCACCACATTACAACCATCAGGGCATTTAATTTGTGACTAAAATCAATTGGGACTCTCTCATGCCAAGAAGTAATATATTACCAGTTAAAAAAAAATCCGTAGATATTACGCTTCAGTGCAAGATGGACCGTCAGTCACCTTGATGACCGAGCAACAATTTATGCTTTGAAAAAACCAAACAGACAAATTGCTAGAAAAATGCACTTTGACTTTAACATTGACATTTGGGGGATTTGGCTGGGGTAAGAAAATCAAATGGCTTTGCAGAAAAGTGAAGAAATATATATAATGGTATTTAGGCTTTTTACAGAAGGAAATGTGTTTTATGGGGAAGGAATGATTGATAAGGAAAATTCGGGAGGTATAATTCTTGACTGAAAAATTTGTAATCAGCAAATATTATGTTTTACTAAATATTACTTAGTTATAGGTTATTATCTGATCCATTCTTTCAGCCATTATTGTTACAACTAATATACTGAAGGATGTTTTTACTATTTCAAAAGGCTGAATTTTAGTAGATGATGAACTACTGATATTCTTGCAATGCGTAGAGCCTGTAGTATCCGAAAGAAAGTTGGCTTCACAGCCATACGCTGCTGGCTGAAGAGATATATGTTCAAAGGGGGAGGGAAAGTTCTAGGTCTTAGGTCTTCCCATCACAAGTAAGACCACAAATAGTGCAAATGGGAGACTTAAATAATAAAAAGAGGGATTTACATCACCCATAATAGGAGATGAGAAAGGTATCAGGCATTTAAATGTTTATTGTGTGCCTGGCATTGTATAAGGCAAATTGCAATTACAGTTTTACCTTTTATTCTCCCCACCATCTAAGAAAGGTATGACTTTGACCAACTTTATCACTGTGCGAAATAAAGTTTAGAGTTGAAGAATTTGCCCAAGCTTCAAAGAGGAAAGCTGTATTTTAATTTTAGGTCTACTTTACTACAAAAATTCTCTATTTAACTTTCTAGGTTTAGGGAGGAGAAAAGAAGAGAGTAGAATGGATGGTGATTGCTAATAGGCAATACCCAGCAAATGACTCTTCTGCCATTACCAATGGGACTGCCACTATCAATGGGAATGTTTTACTCCTGTAATGCAGCAATGTTATAAAACCTGGGACGTTGCAGGCAGATAAAAAAGCTTGGAATTATATTTCTTTCCTTACTATGTATGTGACTTTGAGCATTTTACTTAAGCCCATTGAACTCATTGATTCATTTATTTATTCCAAAAATATTTATTAAGTAACTACCTGCAAGCAATGCTACGGTGAACAAGACACATCTCTGCTGACCTCAGGCACAAACTGATTGGGGGAACAATTAAAATATATTCATAATTTCAAATTGTAAGTGCTACAAAATTATTATTGCTATTATTAAATACTATGTAAATAGGTAATGAGGAAGAGAATAACAAGGCAATTTTTAAAAAGTTGATCAGGGAAAGCTTTGCAGACAGAGTATTTGGTTGATATCTGAACAAAGGAAAGAGCCATCCAGGTGACAATCTTAAGGAAAAGGCTTCTTCTATAGAATGAATAACCAAGTACAGAAATCTTAAGATAGAAATGATCTTGGCACATTTGAGAAAGGTTATAAAAACCATTGTGACCACTGTGGAGTATAGGTAAGATTAGGTAAGAAAGCATATTTGAGACCAAATTACCTAAGGCTTTAGAAGTCATGGTATAAAATATGGGATTTCCTCTAAGAGTTAAGAAAAAGTCCATTTCCAACGTGGTTCAGTCACATTGCTAGTAAGTTGCTGTTAGCTGTTGGCCAGCAGCTACAGCTTCTTTCCATGCAGGCCTCTCTACAGGGCTGCTTAAGTGTTCTCCTGGCATTATGGCTCGTTTCCCATGGAACAAGTCATCCTCTATTGTTACAGATATTAGACCTATTGCAGTGTTTCAGGGGATTACACAAAGGAGTGAGTACTAAGGTGTGAGGATTATTGGAGGCCATGTTGGTGCTACCTACCATAGTAATATATGCTTTTAAATTATTAAGTACATAGTCTAAAATATATTGAACATGCAGTAAAGGATAGCTATTATTATTGCCACTCCAACTGAATTCCTAAATAGAGTTATTGGGGAAAATGTCATAGGATTTCAGATTTCCTGAGATCACAGAGACTGGGATGGATGGAGACCCAGCATCTACTCTGGGGTCTCTTACTTCTAATTGCTACATGTTTTTTATAACTAGCTCTGAATTTGTAGTCTCCACCAAAATTATTATGTATTGAGACCCATCAGCTTTTCCCAATCAGGAAGACAGAGAGTTATTAGGACCCAATTAGCTTTCCTTGCAAGTCAAGAAGACTGTTATTTGAGCTCAATGATATTTATATAAGTATAACTAGAGCAAACATTGGAGATTGCAGCCAGTATACTCATGGAGGGGGAGAACTGGAGATTCCAGATCTTACATTAAAACTTTCATATTTTCTATGTTCTGACCCATGTGAGACCCATTGTTCATGGCTCCTCATGGCCATCCTCTTTCCTCACTAATGTCACAGATCTTCTCTCCTCATGTCTGTTGACTGTTGGATTCCTTACTCTATTATGCTAACTTACCTCCATTATGATACCATTAGGATGAGGCCATGGTCTTATTTCCAGAAAACATTCATCTAATTTTAGATCCAGATAAAGGTGATTGGCATAGTAAATCCATGATATATGTTTCTGCAAGAATCCTAGAAGATTATAAATCACCACATATGCTAAAACTTTGGTTGCAGGCTGTGACAGTTGAAATTTGATGAATCTCAGAAGAAGATTATGTTTTTGTTCTAATCCATTCCTGTGAGTGTGAGACCCTTTGATTGCATTAGATTCAGTTAAGGGACTTTGATTAGAAAACATAACTAGATCACTTTTATTTGGACTACATCAGCAAGGCATGACACAGGTTGGGTCTTTGCCCTCTAGCCAGCTCTGATAAAAATGGAGACATAGAAAGAATGAGACAGAAAAAAGAAGCTGCCATTTTGATCCTGCCTTGAGAAAGAAGGGAGAAAGTAGAGAGAAAGAGGACTCCAGGTTTGCCTACAGCTTCAGAGAGGCAGAGAAGCCCAAGAGGCTGAGAGAGGTGCTGGAGTCTGGAATCAGCAGAGCACAGAGGCATGGAAAGAGGTCCCCAAGGGTCTGTGCCCATGGAGCAGCTCAAGGCTGAGGAGAGAAGCCCTGCCATATACCTAATTGCCACATGGCAGAATGCCAGGATCACCAGTACCTTACTTGGGTGAGAAAGCATTTCTGATGGTGCCTTGATTTGAACATTTCAAGGCCTCAGAACTGTAAGCTCTTACACCAAATGAAATTCCCACTATAAAAGCCAACCCATTTCTGGTACTTTGCTTCAGCAGCTCTTTGGCAAACTAAGATATGAGGTGGTATAGTGGAGGAATGAATGAGTCAATGAAAATAAGGTAAGAGACATGCAGAAGTTAGTAATTTCAATCCTCTTATTCAATTGCCTTGCGTATTTAACTTACCCATCACTTATCACTATTAACACACTATTAACCCATTCTCAAACTTTTTATCCCAGACTTATTAGTTTGTTAAACTTTTATTTAGCACCAACTGAAACAACAAGCCAAGTCCTATAAAAGATGCAAGAAGGGCACAACACAGGCCAAGAAAAGAAAGGCTTATAGTCTGGTTTGTGTACCCTCCTTTCTCTAGGACTTTCCCTTACCCCTTTTCTCTTTATTTCTATGCTTCTCTCCAGACTACCAAATATCCTCATTCCCCATTGTTCAAGTTTTGTAAACTCAGACATACTAAGTTTTAAGAACTTAACAGACTCTAACTCCCTGAGATGTTTGGATTTAAATAGGAATGCAAATTGCAGGCATTTGTGAAAGATAATTTTGAGCCATTGCAGCATACAGATGGCCCACAGAAATGTAAGGCAAACTTAACAAACTGATTACATAGGAATGGAAATGACCTTGGGAACTTTAGAGTTAATAGTAATTCATAGTCTTTAGCTTTAGCCATTCTTATACCGAATTAATCCTGCAGTGGATGGTGAGGGAGAAGTTCTTAATTCTGAGAACTCAGGTGAAGATTTACTCAAATATAGACAAAAGTGGACCAAATAAAATGAAACTTTCAGATTTCTGAATCTTGTGGAATTGGCCCAAACTTGTTTCAAGTTGAGCAGATGTTAAGGTGGGCTATTAGTAAGATAATCTCTTCAGAGTTACAACAATTCTATTTAAACAGTTATGGATATTTTATGAATCCACTCTGGTATGAATAATAAGGTGAAAATATCTCCATATGAAGTTATAAACAACAGTCAACAAAATCCTATAATTCTTCAATTCAGTTTCAGAGCTAATCTAATTTATGGCAAACAAAAAGCATATTTCACTAGTAACTAACTTGGTCTCTTGGTTATGTATTTTTTGCTTGTACAATACTGTATAAATAGACAAAGTTTCAGTTGTATGAGTTAAATAGGCTTCTATCAGTGGAAATAAGGTATGCCTAAGATATGTTCTTCAAATTTTATTAGGATTTATGTTTTTCACTTAATGTAAGGTCAAAAGCATCATCAGATGGTTTGGGTTTTTTTTTCCCTTGAGGTACCATGGCTGGGAATTGAACCTGGGACCTTATATGAAGGAAGCCGGTGCTCAACCACTGAGCTACATCAGCTCCCCTGAGTTGTTTTTTTCATTTGTTTGCTTGTTGTTTGTTTTTGTTTTTAGGAGGCACTGGGGACTGAACCTGGAACCTCCCATGTGGGAAGCAGGCGATCAACCACTTGAGCCACATCCACTCCTTGAGATGCTTTTTTAACTTGCAATTCTAAAGATAATAAAATGTGAAAATGACTGCAATGTCAGAATTAAAACTTCTGTGCTGTTATTTTATAGTAGCTTTGAACACTTTTTGAATTCTAAAGGAAGAAATGTAAACTGAAAAAAAATAACTCTTGGTAATGGTAACTATATGGAAATAATTTTATTGTACTGCTGCATTCAGATATCATTCTTGTGCAAAGAACATATTAGCATACATAGTTTATTATTGTTCTAAGAAATTTTACATACTAAATATTTTATTTATTCCTGTGTGAATTTGTTTTGTGTTTTGATAAATTCTAGATTCATATGTTTTCGGTAATGGTTACAGTTTTCTTTCCTTTCTAATGTCAGACTCTCTCTTTTCTGGGCAGGCAGTTTCTCCCAAACAAAATACATTACTAGTTGAACCATACCTCTATTAAAACCCATCATGCAGTGCATTATAATTGTTTATGTATTTTCTTTCTAGATAACTATTGTTAACATGATAGTATAAAGAGGATTAAGTGAGCATAATGGGAAGGCATGTCTTTGGGGTCAGAAAGACAGGATAAATTCCTGTTCTGAAACCACATTTGTGACCTAGGACAAGTTTCTTACATTGTTGCCCCTCAGGAATTTCAGCTATAAAATTAAAACTAATAATAAGTATGCTTTCCCAAAAGTCTATTTGTTAACATTAAATATAGCATTTGTAAAGCATCTATACTACTTTATTTTTATTCAGTGAAAAGAGAGATTCTATTATTAATAATATTAAGATGGAAATTCTTTAATCTTGCTAATTATCTAACAGATACTAATGAATAAAATGTGCTCATTAAGCATTCATTAAACTGAAATGAACCGTCTTAGTTTTCAAGATTTTGCAGATTCAGTTCATTGGCTGCTACTCATTAATGCCAGCCAATCCCTTTCATTCTACTTCTGTTAGCAGACCCTCAATCATCAATCCTTGAGCCAAAGCAATGGCCACCTGATCCATAATGGTTTTACTCATCATATCCCAAGACCAAGCCCCAGTGACTGACCCTAAGAAGAGCCCATGATCCAAACAAGACCACAGACTTTACCTAGGATTTTTTTTTTTTAGGCCAGTTAAAAGAGTTTATTGAGAAATGAGAGAAAAGAGAAAAGAGAAAAGTACACCAAGACCTAGATGTGGGCAGCCTCCTGGCAAAGCGGTGCATCTGGGGTCAGGTGTTTGCCTTTATTAACGCTGTTCTTCACACCTCCCCTTTCAGAATTTTGGGGAGGGCACCAGCTGTTTGCTGTTCTGATTGGTTGCCTTTTGATCGCCACATGTTAGCTCTCAGGGGACCAATGATGAGGACTTTTGTTTGGATTTATCTGGGACCAATGAGGAGGCCTTTAGTTTGGAGTTATCCAGGACTAATGGGGAGACATGTTTGGTGTCATCTGGGGTTTCCAAATGGGACCTCATGGCCAGGATCTCAGTGGGGTACTTCCGGGTTTGTTCTTAGTAGCAGCCTTCTCTCAGTGGGTTTCAGGGCAGGGTTTCAAGGCCATGTTCTCTGTCCAGTCTCAGCTGTGACCTGTCTTCCCTCTTTCCCTGTACTAACCTGCCTCAACTCCCTGTCAAAGAGTTTACACCCTTATTCTTAAGGGAGAGCTGAAGGGTGATAGTCATTCTTCTGTAGCTGCTTCCTGCTGGTTAGGAGCAGTAGTCCCTGCCTGATGGAGTATAAAACTCTCTGCCTATTCTATTAAGCTTGAGGGAAAGCACATCCATCACCATGGTTAGAACTGGATGAAATTCCTGCATGACAAATACTTTGTCTGGAAGGCGTTGATTCTGGAAGAAATAAACTTAGAATTTTGAAGATGCATAATCCCACTAAAAGCATAAGGAAAATGGCCCTTATGACATACTGGACCATGAAAGTGAGAAAGGCCGAGTGCCTCCAGAGGCTGCATCCTCCTGAAGTTGATGGACTTTATCTTGTAGGTTTCTAATGCTGTCTAGGACTATCCCAGGGCAATTTACATAGAAACAGCATTCTTCTTTGAGAAACAGACAATTTCCTCCTGGTGCTGCTGTTAGGATGTTTAGGTCTCTGTGATTTTGCAGCACCACAGTGGCAACAGAGTCTATTTTTTGTCTAAGGGTTTTTAAGGCACAACTAGTTTCCTCTATGCTGTTGGTTAACTCTAGGGATAAATTATGGTAGACCTGATGGGTTTGGTATAAACTGCCAACCCCAGTTCCCATGGTGGTGATTATGTCTAGGACATCCGTGAGGGGAATGAGGAAAGGCACTGTCTTTTTAGTTATTGTATGGTGAGAAAATACAGGAAATTGCATGGTGAGGTTTTAAAGACCATAGTAGATAGAGGGGATGATATACTAGTGAGCAGGTCCAAAGGGGAGACAAGGAGAAGTAGACCTTGTCTCCACAAAGAAAGAAAATTTCATCTTGTTAGCTTAAAGTAGCAGCAAATATGAGATTGGTTATTGGTGAGCTGGAGCCCTTTTCAGAATTTACTGGTTAACCAGCTCACTGGTTAGCCTGCTAGCTGACAGTACAGACATACACGTTGGGCCCTAGGTCATGAAATAGGATGCTTCTCTGGGTGTTCCAGACAAGGTTGGCTTCTCTTCCCAGGCCATAGAGGTCTAGTTTACAACATGCCCATGGCATCTTTAGTGGGGTGTTTTGGTCAGCATGAGTTGTGTTCAGAAATATAGAATCACAAAAGGTAGCAGGGCATCTCCACAGTACTGGTTAGTGTTTGAGTCTCTTACTATTTCTTTTCTGGGCTGCTGAGTCTTGAGTAGATCTTTGGTGTTGGTAAGCACTGTGGCAATGATGGGGTACTATGTTAAGTAGATGTCTGGCCTGCCCTCTCCTGAGCAATAGGATGATGTAATAGACAACGTGAAGCTTCATTTGGGCTAGAGTTAGAGGGAATAGCACACAATTTATGTACTGGCTTTGACAAAGACACTACTTAACTCTGTTTCTTGAGGAGGTATTTCAGGCCATCCAATGGCTGGCACTCGTAAGTCTCATCAGGTCTTCTGGTGAGTTGGCACTTTATGGACAGCGGGCTTCACTACGCATAAGTGTACCCAACAGGCAATTCCTTTAACTTTAACAGCCATGGAAGTGAACAGAACCATAAGGTAAGGTCCCTTCTATTTTGGCTCTAATTGGGAGTGAGGCCTGTTATCCTACCAGGTTTTGATCAGAAACTGGTCTCCAGGTTTATCTTTAGGTAGAGGTGATTCACAGGTAGGGTTAGGGGAAATTTTGTTCCTAAATTCCTGCATGATTTGTTGAGTTTTTCATAGGTTGATAAAATATTTGGTAAGTTCCTGGGTCTCCTGTTCTAGCATCAGGTCCTGGGTGAGGAAATGTCACCCATAGACCATCCCAAATGAAGTGGGTCTTTTGGAGCTATATGCAGCCTCAGCAAAACAATGGGTAGATTGGTGACTCAAGGTGATATAGTTTCCTTGATAAATTTGCCCAGAATTTGTTTCAGGGTTAGTTTGGCTCTTTCTACTTTCCCTGAAGATGTGGGTCCCTAGGAACTATGAAGATGATAGACCTTGGGTTATTTTCCTAGTAAAGGCTGGCCCATTGTCATTTTGGAGGGACTTAGACAGTCCAGACCTGGGGACCATTTCCTTTAGGAGGGCCTTAGCCACCTCATTTGTGGTTTCCCTTCTAGTGGGAAAGGCTTCCACTCATCCAGTAAAAGTACCTACCAGTACTAAAAGGTACTTATATTCCTGGCAAGATGGCATATGGGTAAAGTTTATCTGCAAGTCCTCCCCAGGATATGATCCCCACAGCTGGATGAGGTTTTAAGGGGGGAGGTTTCTTAAGCATCTTGTTGTTTGGGTCATTAATTGCATATAAGGAACAACTTTTCATGACCTCCTTGATTGTTTTTGCCAGGCCCTGGCCCTAAAAACCCCATTTGGCTAAGCCAGTTAGGGCATCCTTCCCTAGATGAGTGGCTTGGTGGAGTCTGTGAAGGACCTTCCACTATACTGCTCCCCACAGGTAGGCTTGCTCTTCCTTAACCAGCCACCCACTAGCTTCTGGTGTGACCCCTAGACTAGCCACTTTAGTTTGCTCATCCTGGGTATACTCTGGAATCTTAGATAGTAAGACAAGTTCTGGGACGAGGGCTAGGAAAGAGGCTTTTGTTTGCACTGCGGCTTTAGCTGCTGTGTCAGCTATGGTGTTTCCCCTACCTATAGCAGTGTCTATTTTCTGGTGCCTTGGGCAATGCATAATTGCTATTTCTTGGGGCAGCAGGACAGCCTTTTATAAGTCCAGGATTTCTTGCCGGTGCTTAATAGGCAACTGGCTGTTAGTAAGCCTCGTTCCTGCCACATAGCAGAGTGGGCCTGGAAGAGGAGGAATGCCTACTGGGGGTCTGTGTAAATGTTAGCTCTTTTGGCAGTAGCTAATATTAAGCCTCGGGTTAAGGCAATTAGCTCTGCCCTCTGGGCTGAGGTCCCTGTGGGAAGGACTTGAGCTTCTGTAGTTCTAAATTGAGAGACCACTACATAGCCTGCTCATTTAATTCCTTCCCTAATAAAACTGCTTCCATGTGTGAACCACTCAAAATCTGGGTTTGCTAGAGGCTCATCCTTTAAAGCTGGCCTGTTTGAGTAGTTTTGGTTAAGAGTTTCAAGGCAGGAGTGGAGGAGGGGCCCCTCAAGGATCTGTCCTTGGGCCTTCTGCCAGTAGCAGGGTGGGTGGGTTGAGGGTTTGACACACCCTTAGCTGTACTTCAGGGGTCTCTACTAATCGAGCCTGGTATTTAATTGACCAGCTACCTGCAAGCCATTGATGGTCCTTGGCCTTAAGTAAGTCTTTCATGTGGCATAGAGTGAAGACTGTGAGAGGTTGCCCCCAGGTTAATTTGGTGGCTTGTTCAATTAAAAGGGTGGTTGCCCCACTGCTCTCAGGCAAGGTGGCCATCCCTGGCCTGTGTTATCCAGGGGTTTGGAGAAATAAGCTACTGGTTGAGAAATCTTGCCCAGTTTCTGGACTAATACTCCTAGAGCCACTCCCTTCTCAGTTATATACTGAAAAAAAAGGCTTGTTTAGGTTAGGAATCACTAAAACTGGAGGGCTAGTTAAGGCCTGTTTTAAGGCATAGAAGGCAGTTTCCCAGTCTGTTCCCCATCTAAGTGTTGGCTATTAGCCCCTGCAATAGCACTGTACAGTGGCCAGGCTATTTCGCCAAACCTGGGTATCCACAGTCTAAGTAACCAGCCATTCCTAGGAAAGCCTGTGGTTTGGGGCTGAGGAATATTAGTGATGTCTTAAACCCTTTCTGGGGAGTGAGCCTTTTCCCCAGGGGTGAGAAGAAATCCCAAATAGGATTCTTTCTACCAAGAGATTTGTGCCTTTGATGCTGACATTCTGTAGTCCCTGTTGGCTAGGAAATTCAGGACTAAAATGGTTTTGACATCGGAAATTTCCTTTGTTGAACTGCAAAGCAACAGATCATCCACATATTGTAAGAGGGATCTCTGCAGGAAGTGGAGATCAGCTGAGTCCTGAGCTAATGCATTCCCAAAAATATGGGGGCTGTCTTGGAACTCTTCTGGCAACATGGTCCATGTAAGCTGAACCGGAAGTTTAAAGTTGGACTCCTGCCATTCAAAGGCAAAAAGGAACTGGGAGTCTGGGTGGAGTGGAATGCAGTAGAAGGCATCATTTAAGTCAAGAACAGTAAACCAAGCTGGTTTCTGGGACCTGGTTTAGCAGAGTATAAGGGTTGGGCATGACTGGATAGATCAGTATAACAAAGCTAAAACTGCACTTAAGTCTTGAACCAGCCAGTAGGTGCCGCTGGGCTTTTTTTACAAGAAGAATGAGAATATTGCAAGGGGATTGGCAGGGAATTAGGACGCCATTCACTAAGAACTTTTTAATCTTGGGCCAGAAGCCTTTAACAGCTTCTTCCTTAAGGGGGTACTGCTTTTTATGAGTATTTTTATGAGTATTATAAGCGATGGAAACTGGGAGAGCCTAGAGGACTCGACCAGGAATTCCTATATCCAACACAAAGGGATTCATTTGGTCAGCTATTTCTTGGGAGATTTCACTTAGTTGGATCCCCAAGTCTGATGCTAACACTGCAGCCAGACAGGTGGTTTCAAATCCAGGCTCACCCACTCTTGTTTTCAAGGCATTATTACACCTGGGGGTTCAGGCTGAGGTCTACTAATTGAATTCTAGCCACTAGGGAAGGGAGAAGATCTCATCCCATTAACAGGATGGAACACTCTAGAATAACTAGGAACTGATGGCTTATTAGGAGGTTTCCTATTCTACAGGGGAAAGGTTTGGTAAACAGTCTAGATCTTGATTTTCCATGAACTCCTATACGGCATGAGAGAGATGAAAGAGGTCTGGAGTGGTGGGTCAGGACCGAACAAGTGGCTCTCATATCAATTAAGAAATTAATAGTCTTACCTGCCATGTCAAGGGTCACCCAAGTCTCCTCCTGGTTGATAGTTTGCAGTGTTGTCCATGCTTATACGATAGAGAACCTCAGACTTCCTAGCTGGGTGGAATGAGGCTCCACATTTAGAATGACCCACTGAACTAGACCTCGAGGAATATGCGGGAGGTGCTGATGCCCCTGCTGGAGGTAAGTTTAAAGGGGCTTCCAGGGCCGGGTCATAATGAAGTGGGATACTAAGAAGGGGGTAATCTAAAATATCTTCTACCATTTTGGGAGGGGGCTTACTCTGTGCTCTGGGGTTTCCTTCTGCCTAACACAATGGACAAGGACAAGAACCCCTTAGGCTCTTGATCTGATACAGGGCTATAAAAAAGCTGGATATAGGGAAATTCTTCCCATCTTTCTTCCTTTCTACACAGTAGGGCTAGCTGGAATATAGGGTTGAAATTGAGTGTCCCATTTAGCAGCCACTCTTGGCCATCCTCTAACATGTACTGTGGCCACATGTGTTGCAGAGAGAGATTAGCTTCTTCCTTTTTAGACCATTAGTAGGCAGGTAGTCCAAGTTTCTGAGAAAACCTCCAATGTGTAGTCTGCTGGAATGCTGGAAGAGCTGCCCATTATACTAGGGGAGAATAAACGTGTTCATCAGTCTTGGTGGATCCCACTGCTAGGCCTGACCAAACGGATTGCTCATCAACCCAGCATCCTGGAGTTCTGGAGCCCTACTTGCCATCACTGTTTTCCAGAAATTGGGAGTCTCTGGTATATGGGCATTCCCAAAGCCCTAGAGGTCTTGGGAGACGTCTGGGTCAGATTCTCACACTGAAGCTCCCAAGCCGGGCCTTCCCCCTAGGAAAAGGACTGGCTAGGGACCTTCCTTTCTGCCTACTTTGCAGAGGTCTTAGGAAGTAGCCAAGAGGGCTCATCTTATGGCCATACCCAGGGATGGAGTTTTTCAGTTAAACCACACATTAAAAGGCCATTAAGAGACTAGAGATTTATTGTTCTGTGGCTTGCCAGAAAACAGGCTCTGGGCCCCAGAGGCAATCTCAGGGCCTCAGGGGACTGAGAGGGAACAAAATCTCAGGGCACTATCAAAGGTGTGACCTATGCCTTGCTAACAAATGTGTTTTTAGTTTCTAAGCCATTCCAATGCAGCTCACATACCCTATAATGAGGACAGCAGTAGACTAAAGGCACTTTAATAAAAAGGAGTTAACTAGTGGCCTAAGAAAACACTATAAAAGGTAGTAGCTATTCTGAACTCACAAAGAGATCCTGGTAGACTCCTGGTGGTCTCCTGCATGACTCAGGCCACATGTAGATCCAAGGAAGGGCTCAAAGATGGTTTTACCTGCCACCTAGACTTTCCTTGGACTTACACACATGGAGACTTGTCCCTGCCACCTCCTAAGAGGGAGCCCAAAGTCTGGGCAGACAGAGATTATGTCCTGTGGAAGCCTATCCAGGAACCCATTTAAAATGGCAGAAGGGGATAAGGAACAACCAAATGAGGGTACAGACAGACTATAATTAAAAATGTAGACTTAGCAGTCCTCACCAGGCATCAGGGAGAGTTACCTGCCTCTAGATCTCCTGGCTGGCTTGCCTGAAGTAGTCAGAAGACACGAGATTCCTCTAGGTTCTTGGCTATGTCGCATAAAAGAATTTAAGAACATGCCACTTTAATTAGGCCAGTACAAAGAGATTATTATGAAACGAGAGAAAATTACACATCCAAGACCTGGATGCGAGCAGCCTCCTGGCAAAAAGACAACTGGGATTTTTGTATACTGGATTTGGGGATGGTATGTGGGCTTTTCTTTCTTATTATTTATTGCTACCTCCATTAAGGAGAATATTTGCTTATGGAAGGAACAAATAAGAGAAAATAAAGAGAAGAAAAAGGATGAGAAATGATTATAGAACTTTGTGCCTGCACGTTGTATATGTGGAGGGATGTGGGGAACAAGGAGGAAAAAGACAGAGAGAAGGCGTAACAGTTTGATATTGTTATGAATTCCAAAAACAGATATTGGATTATGTTTGTGAATTGGTCTGTTCCTCTGGGCATATTAGATTGGATTGGATTCAGGGGCTTCACTTTTACTTGATTAAATAATGATTAAGACTTTGATTGGGCTGCATCAGTAGGACATCAAATCCCCACCTCCTTGGGAAGAGATACTCCTCTTTCCTCCTCTTCCTCGCCCTGGGAAGAGAGATGAGCCATTAGCCTGACAATTTATAGCTGGCCTTGTGGAGAGAGCAGAGCAGCTGAGCCCAGAGAGAAAGGAGAGAAGCGAGCCCTGGGAGAGAGACAAGACTTATCCCAGCCTCCATCTGAGATTGGAAGAAGCTGGGACCATGGAGACTTGGGAGGAGGAGGAAGACTGAACCCTCGCAGACATCACCCGCCATCTTGCTTCAACACGTGGCAACAGACTCTGGGTGAGAAAAGTACCTCTAATGGTACCTTGAATTGGACTCTTTGGTGTCTTGTGACTGTAAGCTTCTACCCCAAATAAATACTGTTATAAAAAGCACCTGATTTCTGGTATTTTGCATCAGCAATCCTTTGGCTGACTAACAACAGAAGGTCTTTTCTAGATTCAGTCATGTCTAAACCATTTTGCTTGGAATTGTTATTCAAAACTGAAAACTTCTTGAAAAATAGTTACTTGGAAGAATATGCATTTTCATATTAAATAAAGCTGACTTTTTGCTATGAGCATTTTTAAAACATTGAATAAAACTGAAGAAGAGAATCCTAAAGTTTTTCATGATAATAGAGCAATGTGAGTATTTCTGAGAGGACTTACTTTGGAAATAAAATGCTTAATATATGCTTAATATAATCAATAGCTTGCTTTATATATTTATAAATAACTTTCCATAGACTTTGTTTCATAGCGTTCATATTAAATGCGCATGAAAAATTTCATGCTTATTTGCTTTCAAGTAAATTTCAAAAATTTATATAGGCAAGATTTCATGAGACAATAAATGAAAATGTTATTCAAACCAAAATCTCACATTGGCTGCCATCTCCATTTACATTATACAGATATTTATTAACAGTGAAAGGAAAACTATGCCAATTGACTTTTCCTATTGCATATCATATGAAATTTCAAGTTATATCAATTCTTTTTTAGTATTTTATGTAAGATTTGTCATCCAGTTTATTTTTCAATTATTTTAATTTTTCTATCTCTTCAACTTTTCTCTCAGTCTTTTCAAAAGTTCTGCACTTGGCAAAAATAAATTTGGCAACTGTATAATCATTCTCTTTTCCCACATACCACACAAACACATACTCCCCTCACTCATTCATTCATTTATTTGTGATTTCCAAATATCATAAGAGCACTTCAAATGTCAGAGGACCACTGCAGTAGACTCTTGAGATGTCTAAGGTATACATTTAAATATATTTGCAGATTTCCATATTCTAAATATTAAATCTGATTCACTGAAGGTATACAATAAGATTTATTTTAAATTTTTTCATTCCAAAATTAAAAACTTAAATTGGTAACATATCCCATTAATTTCTGGTCTACACTTCCCAGGATTCCAAAATCCATCACCTCACCATCCATTCATTCTTGCTTTACCCGCCTCCTCGCGGCCCTCTCCCTCCCCCCCACCCACCCGACACACAATTTCAGTATTTTATCCTCTCACTCCTGAGCTTGGACTCTTGTTACTAAGCAAACAAATTTTATTAGCCTTCCCTGACTGACTTCAACAACAATAATAATAGCAAACATTTTTATAAGACTTACCATGTGCTAGGCACTGATCTGAGCACTCACCTAAAGTAACTCATTGAATTTTCTTCATAGTAATTCTTATGAGGTAAGTTCTTTACTATTATTAGTTCTTACTTCACATATGAGAAAAATCAAGGGACAGAGACATTCAGTTGCACATCCAGAGTCATACAGCTAGAGAGTAGAGGGGTCAGAAGTCACAAACAGGCAGGCGGTCCCCAAATCTGAGCTCTTAACAGACTGTATCTTACTTCATTCTACCCAGATTCTACTAGTTGCCATGTCTCCCTAAAGCTTGGTTAATTCATAACATTTAATTAGCCCTTAAATGTATTTTATTAGTTTTTTTTTTTCTTCATTTTAATTGTTCTCTTTTATGGTTAATACATACAACTACTCTGTGCAGTGCTGGTACTTTCTATACATTATTTCTAATTCTTGCATTTTCTCTCTATATTTGGCATAGTAAATACATTTTGTAGAAGTGAAAAACTTCCCTGTCTTGACTCTTTTCTCACTGGAATTGTCTCCCAACACAGTTGTTATTTTTTAAATATAATTCATGTAACAATGCCTATAACTCATCTGATGGCTTGCCATTCCACTTAGAATAAAATGTTTTACTATGCTCTACACTGCTGTATCTTATCTGGTCTCCAATTGCACCATTAAATACATCCTATACCACTACCATCCTTTCTCTTCTTTCCTTTCTCACCTTATCCAATAACCCACCTTACTACATTCAAGCCCAAGTCAATGAGTTCTTCTCTTTCCAGGACATTTGCACTTCTACTTGTCTTTTTGCCTAGAATTATCTTTTTTGTGATCTTTACAGTGCTGGCTCTTTAAACAGTGGTTCTCTATCTATGATCCCCAGCCCACCAAAATTAGCATTACCTGGGGACATTTTAGAAATGCAGAATCTCAGATACCAACCCAGACACACTGATTCAGGAACTCTGATATGGGGCCCAGGAATCTTGTATTGATAAGCCCCTCAGCTGATTCTGTTGTATGTTAAAGCTTGCAAAACCACTTTCAGCTAATACAATCCACTTTTCACAGTCTTGTGATAGTCCACTATCAAAATCATCTTATTTGTTGCATGCTGTTCTTGGTTAAGTTGGCTAGTTATTGGCTAGATCTACATTAAGATCTCTAGTCACCTTAAAGCAAGATTTTTGCTTTCCAATTCCCTCAGCAAGCAGGAAGTTTATTTTGGAGAAGTGATTTCAGGGAACAGGAATGCAAAAGAAAATGAGGAAGAAACTACTAAAAGGTATATGATTTAGCCAATTCCGGCTCTGGATAACAGATGCTGTCAGTCCTACTGGGGATGCTTTGAAGAATCATGTGGAATTAGCATTATAAGTGTCCATATGAAGTACAGAAGAGGGGGATATTTATACCTCAGCCTTTTCCCCACTGGATGAAGGCTCTCCCAGGGGATAACACCCCCTTTTTTGTGGATGAGCTCAAAGCCTGAGGAGGATCCTGCAAGCACCAAAGAAGGCCCAGAGAAGGAAGCATGATACCCTAAATCCACTGAGCCTTTGCTGCTAGGGACACTAGCATTCAGTTTGGTGGCCCAGCAATACCTTGAGCAAATAAATATACAGAGAGAATGTGAAGCATCATAAAAGAGACGTCTGACACACTTACACTATGGAATCTGCAGCAGCTAAAAAATGTCAAGCATTGAGTAGATACTAGGTTAATATTTACCTGAAAAAATGAAATCAACCAATTCTTTGTCCAGTAACTAACACAGATAAACACATCTGGCATGTGGCAGAAACAAGATTTAACCCAAGTGTAATCATTTACTATACCCATGCATTTTTTTATTTTATTAATCTCTCTTTCATTAGTAGAATGAATGAATGGATGATAGAGAGCGATAGGAGAAAGAAAGAAAGAAAGAAAGAAAGAAAGAAAGAGAGAGAGAGAGAGAGAGAGAGAGAGGGAGGGAGGGAGGGAGGGAGGGGGGAGGGAGGAAGGAAGGAAGGAAGGAAGGAAGGAAGGAAGGAAGGAAGGAAGG
>JAQZBX010000094.1:0-118534 GCA_029593785.1 Cabassous unicinctus | reverse complement strand
TTTCCCAGGACTAGAACAATTCCTTGTCCTATGATTTATTAGAGTAATTTAGAAATGGATATCTAGTTGTTTGAATTTATTTGATTTGTTTTGTTTTGATTAATGCAGCTATTAATTATTTGCTCTTTTTTTCTCAGCAGTTGCCCTGCATTTCAAGTCTGCGTTATCATTGCTTTTATAATGCCATATTCCTTAGCCAAATTCCCTGTAAACAACTCACAAAATTAGTCACCTTTCTTCATTTCCTCAATAAAACATAATTTCTCTACAGACTGTTCTTCAGGGTCCATGAGGGAAAAAGAAACTCTGCAAGGGACTAGAGCTGAGACAAACTTGAAAATGTAGGTAGTTTAACATACAGAGTACAGTTTCCAGGCAGGTTTTATGATCGGCTCTGCTTGGTAGTTACAGTATTGATTCAGAGGAGCAAAGGCAGACTCCTTTGTGACTACAGGTGCTGCTTGAAATATCACAGGCTGACACAAAAATACTAGGACCTAAGGATGATAAAGCAGATACTAGATGTCATTACTTTGTATTTGCTGAACTATAAAAGAGACAAACTCTTTCCTTGTCCTAGTAGATACCCACACAGTAAACCTCCAATGTACATACTGTATGACAAGAAATTGGCTATATAATTTATAGCCTGTATGGACCAAGATGCATTACTTAAACCCTGACTTTCCCTGCCCCCATTTAAAAAGTGGATTAGTTCTCACTTCATAGAATTATAGCAAAAATTAAATGAAAAATACTTATAAATTTATCTGACACGTTTATTGAGATATATGAGGTGCTCCATAAATGTTAGCCCTTATAATAATTATAATGATGATGATGATGTGGATGATGGTGGTGATGATGGCAAGTTTCTGGTATCTATACCTATATATGGCCTGTATCTAAATCTACAACTATGTATAGTTCTACATCTACATGTATTTCTCTATTTGACACCCTTTTGTCAAAGACCACTAAGAATGTGTAGGTAGTAGAACAAAGTTGGGTGCATTGGTAGTTGCAACGAGGGAGATCACATACCATGGGGAACCATGGGTAGTTTAGAAAGAGGGTGTTTGGAGGGAGTTGCTAAACCTGTTATAAGATTTGGGCTTGTGTTATAGGATTTGGGGAATGGTTCAAGGAAGCAAGGATTTACTCTGGATTGAAGAAATGGGGGCATTTGCAGTACTGCATCTTAATTGTTATCCAGGAGACAGGAGGAATTGACTAAAGTGTAAAGAAGTTAGAGTCATTCATGTTACCTGAGTGCGGAGAATTTTTGGAAGTTGGGTGTTTGCACAATTTTGTGATTTTGTTGGAGTTTAGCCATGATTACAGAGTGGTTATGTTTTGTCTTTCCCTATTATGAACACAGAATAAACTTGTCTGTTTCTGTTTTGTGAAGTGTTTATAATCAATGAGAAAATACCGTAGCCTACCTAGTTATGAGTACCAGATTAGTTCCCAGCTGACAAATGTTAGGGCCTGCTTCTCTTTTTTTCCTCTTTTCTCTCTTTTCCTCTCTCTCTTTCTGCCCACATATGCACACACACACACACACACATGCAAGCATGCACAGATAGGCACACAAAAGAATATTTATTTAAATGGAAAATAAAAGCTTTACTTACTATATTGTATATCCTTAAATACCACCGCCCCCCCAAAAAAGAGAAAGATTTGAGACTATTTATAATATGATCCAGAATAATTGATAAAACTAACACTAGGATAAAAAAGACTGAGGAAGACGTGAGAAAAGAAGATGTCCAAGTTTTATGCAGGTATGTGTGTATACATATGTTCAAATACACTTGGTTCCCTCATCCTATTCCTTCCCATAGTTATGTCCTGGACAAATTAGGCAAATCTGCCCTTCCCATGCTTCTATATAATCTTCATATTAGAACATATTCTTCCTATTATTCTCCTTCAATTGTGTCTCCTTTGGGTTCTTTCCATTAGATTACATGGACCCTGGCACCCCAGGGAAGCTCCTTTCATTGAGGACACCGCAATATAACTTGTACAACGTAGTTGGACAGAGCTACCAAGTTGCTGTCCACACCAAGATAAATGATATCTGATCTCAAGTAGCATTTCCTGCACTTTCCCTGTGGTGTTTTACCTGCTGCTTTGTGGGGTTTGCAGCATGTAAGGAAGTTGCAGCTTTTGTTCAAAGTCTCTGATTTATTTATAGAAGCATACTCTCCAGTGTACAATCTAAAATTTGATCAGACTATGAAATCAAAGATAAATATATCAAAGCAGAACTCTTCCAAAAGCCTTAATTTTTTCAGTTTTATAACTATAAAAGCCCTCCTGTAATAATTAAGACAGTTAAGAGTGAGTTTACTTTTGAGAAGTCAGAGCAAATTTTTTTGGACAAGTACACTTCACTTATAGTTAGAAACTTTTTATTCTTTACTCATTCAAAATACTCTGTCTTGCACTAACTATATAATTTTAGCAGATATTTGTACTCAGGAGGAACCAGGCCATGAAAAAATCTTTTTTTAAATTTTCCTAAGGGCATTTCAGTTTTGTTCCAATTATTTAAGTATCATAGAAATAATTGCACAGTGGACTTCTGAGAAAAAAAAAACCCAAAATTCTCTTATTCAGAAAATATTTCTTTGAATAGAGATGCTTTAGCATGAAGTCAAAATGATATATGTATGCCATTCAATTTGTTATGCTTTCTCATTTGATGTTGATTTGATTATATCACCAAATATAGATCCTCTCTAGCCCACCAGTACTCTTTCTAAAGGAATATTTCTTGAGCATCTCACACTCCTTTTCTCCAATATTTTCCCTTCTTTACTCGGAAACTTCCAAAACTTTCCACTCACTATTTAGAAATTTCTTTCAAAATTGAATATTACTGAGACTTTTTCTTAACATATCAGTAGTTTTTCTATATTAACAGCAGGCAGCCATTTTTAAACCATGTAGTGATCTTTAAACAGATAATTGAAATGAAAAGCTTTATTTTTCAACATCATACAATATGTTAAAGCTAGAAAATTGATAAAGGAGTCTTCTCCTTATAATCAGCTATTTGTCAACATTCATAAGATCTTACATTCTAACAAGAAGTATGTCTATTTCTGGAATATCATATCATAGTAATCACATAACATTATTGTCCTCAAACATCCTGATCCATCACCATTGAAAAGAATCACTTAAATTTTCTGAATCTCAATTTCATCACTTATAAATAAAATGAGTATTCTCTTAGAAAGTTAGAATGCCATGGTATAAATTCATGATGTTTCTTGTTAAGAAAAAATTGTTGTACATAAAAATTATTTTTCATTTATGTCTAATAAAACTACAGTTGCTAAGCTATGACTGTTTTCTTTCCCATTTTTTTGTTTTCATTTGATTAAATAATCCTTTTATTGGAATTTGCAATATGTCATAATTTTGACTGACCAAGGTAAATTTTTAATATCTGGACTACTCTGGCAGAACTTTTGAACAAGAACAGAAATTTTGTTGATCAAAAATATGGTATTTTTAGGGAAGAAGACAGCTGAGCTTCATTAGCACCTGTCAAAAACTTGGGTTATATGCCAGACAGCTAGATAAATAAGTAGATGAAAGAAAGATAGATGGATATCAGATAGATAGATAATCAAATAAAATAAGCTGTTTTTCAAAGTAAAAGCATCAAAATGGTTTAGGTGGATTTGAGAAATTTTATGTTTTTTATCCTTGGATATGTAAAAAGAAGAATGAAGATTCATACTTAAGTAGAAAAATAGAGTATTCTTATTTGTTTGTTTGTTTAGTTGGTTTGGTTTGTTTTTAATTGTTTTGAGACATGGTCAGAGGAATCACCTGCTTCTTCCCTCTCTTCCTAAACATGTCCATCTCCTGAATCATTGACAAGAAACTGCTTCTCTTAATTCTGAAGAATTTCAACTTTCCTAAGTTCCCTAGGGAGTTCTTTTATAACTTCTAAGGTAAATGTCACTTACTATAATATAAAAATGTGTTTCCTTGTTTGAAACTCCACTGAAATTGAAGGCAGCTCTTGACATTCCTCCTTGAAATAAGTTTTCATATACATGGAGACTTCTCATACCCACATGAAACAATATAAACTATTTTCACCTTTTTCATAAATTTCATTTCTAGCTCCATACTCATTTCCATGCCTCCTCTCTGACCCTTCTTCAATTTCTGCACATTTTTCTGAAAATGAAGAGTCTCAGCCTGTTCACATGAATCTAATAAGGTCATTAATCATACTGAAAATGACTTGCTTATTATGCTCAGGTTAATCCATTCCAGTAACATGCTTGAATATAATATAACATCCTATGTTAACTACTTTTCTTTCCAGGGTGATGCCATTTGTTTCACTTTAATAAATAACAAAAAAAAAAAAATCTATTTTTCCCCTAGCAATTCCAAAACTTGTTAAAGTTTATCTCCAAGTTGCAAAAATTATATTCACAAAGTTTTAAAAGGTAAATACCAGTATAACTCAATAATAAATATAAATAAAGCTTTTGTTATTCCAAAGTGCAATTAATTTCTATAGTGTTATGCTTACAAAGAGCTTTCAAATAAACTGACTTAATTCTTCAACAAATGCATAAGGAGGGATTGCTAATATAATTTGTGTCATTATTTGCAGTTGAGCATTTGATGTTTGGAAAACTCTGGTGATTTGCCTGAGCTCATTCATAAATGCCTTGGTCTAGATCCCAGGTGTTTAGATTCTGGATCTCGACTTCTTTCTTGTAAATGAAGTAATAATTTTTGTGATGGTTAGGCTCATGTGTCACCTTGGCCAGGTAATGGTGCTCAATTGTTTGATCAAGCAAGCACTGGCCTAATTGAACTGTGAGGACATTTCATGGACTTAAATCATCAGTGAGGTGATTGCATCTATGGCTGATTATATCTACAATCAACTGAGGACATTGCCTTCAGCAATGAGAGACATTGCATCCAATCTGTTGAAGGCATTGGAAGAAGTGATGTCAGAGAGAGAATTCCCATCTTTAATTCAGACAGCCAGCATCTCTTGGGGAGCTTATCGAGGATGTTCATTAGAATTTCTGGCTTGTGGCCTGCCCTAAACAATTTGGACTCGTGTATCCCTGCAGTCACATGAGAAAATTTTTTAAAATCTCATAATATTTACAGGTATCTCCTATTGATTCTGTTACCTTTGAGAACCCTCACTAATACTATTGTATTTTTACTCATGTGTTTCCTTTCCACTGCCTGTTTAAAAGAATCTAGGCCATTCTGAAGAGGCAAATCCCTAGAGAAGAGAAGATAATTTGTTACAGAAAAAAGAATGCATAGGGAAATACTGATAAGTAATATTAAGTTTTTGATACTCAAAATTGGTATATTCTAGAAAATACTTTTGAAATGCAGCTATATTCTTGAAAATAGACTTCTTAAAAAGCTTTTAGTTTGCAAACAGTCTATCAAGGCTTCAAGACCTCTATTCATACAATATAATCATAAGCTGGAGTCAGCATGAGGTAGGATATGACAGGAGGAGATTAAACGTAAGCAGGGGATATTAGTTGTGAGTGTAAGCGTAGCTTGAAGAACCTGGTTGGGCACAAGGTATTGTGATAGTTTTAAATTGGGTGGACCCTAGAAGATCATGTTGTAGCAGTTTGAGATTATTTATGAATCCCAAAAAGACAAAGATTATGTTTTTAAATTAATCTATTCTTCTGTGTTTGATATCCTTTGATTGTATTAAATTCAGCTGTGTTTTTTTTTTTTAATTAGATTACCTATTAAGATTGCTTGCAGGGCTTTTTAAAAAATTTAACCATGTCAGTAGGACTTGATTCAGGTTTAGTCCATGCCCCCTTGCTGGATCTGATATAAACAGAAATAAGAAGACACATGGGAAGAGAAAGCTCTGTCATTTTTGATCTGGCCTTGTGACAGAAAGAAGGCTCAAACAGCTGAGACCCCCCCCACCCCCCAGGAGACATGAGTCATTTTGTCTGATAGCTTATAGCTGAGACTGGGAAGAACAGCCAAGACAGATATAGAAGGCACGGAAAGAAACAAGCCTTATGCCAGAAGAGAGAGAGACGCACACACAGAAGAAGCCAAGAGGGAAAGAGAAACCTTGCAGAGATAGGTGGCCATCTTGTTTCACCATGTGGCAACATACCGGAATCAACAATAGCTGACTTTGGTAAGAAAGCATCTCTGCTGATGCCTTGAATTGGCCTTGGGACTGTAAGTCTTTACCGCAAATAAATACCCTTTATAAAAGCCAACAGATTTCTGGTATTTGGCATCAGCACCCCTTTGGCAGACTAGTACACATGTCCTTACAGCTAATCCATTCCTGTTTCATAAACCTATTGTAATGTGACCTTTTTATTAGATTCAGCTACAGGGACTTCCTTTTGACTAGATCACTTGAGTAGGGCATAACCCAGGATAGGTCTTAATCCTTTTACTGGCATCCTTTATGAAAGGGAGAAACATGCAGTGATACACACAAAAAGCAGCAGAGACAGAGAAAACCCAAGTGGCTGAAAGAGAGAGGTACCAGAGGTTGGAAACTAGAATCAGCAGAGCAAAGGGTCATGGAAAGAGGCTCCTGAGAGGCTGAAAGTGATGAGGGGAAGAGACGAGCCATATGCCTGATTCCCCACATCTGAGCTTGAGGAGAAAGTAAGCCTGGAGGAGAAGACAGAGACTGGCAGAGCCTCCACTACACCCTGACATGTGCTTGATCACTAATGTACTTGATCACTCATAGCTGAACTCAGAGAGAAAGCATTTTTAGATGATGCTCACTGCTGGAATTTGGGAACACAGCATCTTCTGATGATGCTTTGGCTTGGTCATTCCACAGTCTTACAACTGTCAGCCTTTAACCTAATAAAGTCCCATTATAAAAGCCAAACCTTTTTCTGCTATGTCATTCCCAGCAGCTTTTAGCAAACAAGCATCATGAAAAAGGCCAGAGGAGGAAGAGGATGAAGCACCAGAGGACATTGATTTTTGACTGTTTTCCCAACACCATCTAAACACAAAAACATACACCTCTGTCTCAAGCACACATACATACAATAGTAGGCAACCATAAAAAAACAAGAAATGATAACTCAAAGAATGTGCAATTTTATAGAAATGAGAGACGATGAAATTTTTGTTTTCAAGTGTTATTTCAATTGTATATTGGGATTAAATCTAAAGCAAATTGTTTAATTTTTTTCTCTTTACAATTGGTAGTGTTTGGCAGAAAAATCCTGTTACTTAATGGAAAATGACATATATTGTCTCTGTATATAGACAGATGTAATATGAATGGAATATTAGGACCTCATTACATCAATATTAATAAGGAATATAGAAAAGGCAAATCAATAGAGACAGAAAGTAGATTGGTGACTACCTGGCTGGGATGGGAAAAGCCATTATAAATGTACCTGAGGAATTTTATGGATGATTATGTTCTGAATTATGGTGTTGGTTGTAAAATTCAGAAAAGTTATAAAAACATAGGGTACAGTGAAAAATAATGAATATTACACTTTTTAAATGTATTAAAAAATAAAACCAAAAAGCCAGAACTACCCTGCTTTTTCCCACCCAATTAGCCATCCTTCTAGTGTTTAGAAGAGTAGCTGGCACATAGTAGATATTCAATAAATACTTTTTGAATAAATACAAGAAGAGATGTAGGAAGAGTGGGAGGGTGGGAGAAAGAAATCAAAATAAGCTTCCTTTTTCATACGTTATTATGCAATTTTGTATTTTGTGGAATTAGGATCTTGAAACTAAGATAGTTAATTAAACTGACATAAGCATTGTAATAGATCCTGACACACTGACTTCCAAAATATGTTTTCCAAAATAGAAAATGATAGTGGTATTTTTCATATAACTTTGTCAAGATTAAAACTTATTTGAGCCAATATTGTTTACCTTTTAAAATTGGTGGTTTTTTCCCTAACTTAAGGCCTTCTCTACCCTAAGAGTATAAAAATACCATCTTATATTTTCACCTAATATATTTAGAATTTCCTTTACATTTATGGCTTTAATTTACTATAACACTTTTTGTTATGAAGTTATTGTTGCTTCATAACTTTTTGTTATAATATGGGTCACTTTTTTTTTCAAAATGGATATGCAGTATGAGTAATCCTTTAATAGTTTTGCATTTTCTCAACTGATGGAAGCCATTATCTTTATAATTGTGATAATTTTTGTATTGTGACATATTGAGTAAGCTGTAACTGTGCTTCCCAGCATCCTTTTCCTTGTATGGCTGCAAGACAGAGTCAGGCAAAAGGGAAGTGGGCAAGAATTGAAATGAAATGAAGACATAGAATAACAACTGGTATGATCTGAAGGTTATTGTGGCTAGAGGTAGTGAAAGACAGATACAGAAAGGCGTGTTGGTTTTAAAATTTCCTCACTCTTATCCTCTCTTGATTCACTTTTTCCCCCTTTCTTATCCAATGGGGTAGAATTGTTTGCCACAAGAGGCAACCAATAATTGGACATTATACCCAGGAATAAAAATATAATTTCTAAATGAAAAGAATGATTAGATTTCAATAAATATATAGGTAAATAAACAGAGAAATAAAATACATAAATAAACAAAGAAACCAAACCATTACTCTGGTTTAAGAATATGCCATATTTTAAAGAGTTACTTTGTTCTAATTTGAATTATAAAAGGAATACAATCTTCAGATCAAAGTTACAATTAATTATTATTTTGTTGGCAGAAGACATATAAAAGAAGGAAACTTGAAAAACTAATTAAAAAGTTTATTGGGAAGAATAAGTACACTAGAATAGGCAAGACCATTTGAAAAATTGCAATGATGAAGAGGAAGTGATTTTTATTATTCATGAAAAATGCCCCAAAGCTGTAGGAATTAAAATTGCTACAGGAATGGATAATAAATCAATGTAATGTGAATTCCAAAATTTGGCACAGGCAATTTTCAGCACATTATAATATTTTTTCAGGTATCAATTATGGCATAACAAACCACTTCAAACTTAGCGGCCTAAAAATCAACTAAGTTTTCTCGTCCATGGTTCCATGGGTTGATGAGGCTCAGTTTGGCAGTTCTCACTTGGAATCATTTATGCAGTTGCAGTCAGGTGGATGACACAGCTGGAATAATCTGCAGGCTTAACTAGGCTGGATATTCAGGATGGTTTCTTCATTCATTAGATTGAAGTAACATATTTACAGTACTGCATATTATTAAAATTTATATATTTATATATGTCCTTCTTTAAAGTGTACTAATGTCCTTCATAGAGATAATATTTTTATTCCTTTTTGCCATGTTCAGTTGTTGGTTGGCTCTTGTGGCAAGCTAATCTACACCAAATTTGTCATTTACAACCATAAGGGGATTTTCCTTTCTTTTTTTCTATAGATACTGATGGCTTCTAAAGGAGAAATAAATGGAAACTAAAGATTTTATTCCACAATCTCATATTAAAATTAAACCAGATCATATATACAACCATTTACTAACAAGAAGTCATCAAAATAACTATAACCTCTATTCTAAAACTTAATGATGAAATTCCAGTTCTCTGAAATTTGAATGAACAGTATATTCAAGCAGAAATAATGGCCTTGTGATTAACATGGGTCCACCTGCAAAATCTCACAGAATCTCCCTATTTTAAGGACAGATGATCTATAATTCCATCTACCACCTTAATTCCTCTTACCACATAATGTAACATATTCACAGTTTCTGGGGAAAAGGAGGTGGACAACTTTGGGAAGCCACTATTCCGCCTACAACAATGGGTATGAAACCAGGGTTTGTCCAATTAAAACTTTGCTGGGGATACTGAGTAAAAGATGCTGCTTCTTTTTTCAAGACAGAAATGATTAAACAGTCCAAGAATTTGCTGGCAGTCATCTTGGTACCAAGAGACATACCAATCTAAGATCAAGATGATATGATGAAATTCAAAGGAGAGAGAAGCATAAAGAAATACTTCATTAGGTAATATCATCAAGCTTCTGGATTAACCTACATCTGGTAGCTTGCCTTAATTCTCGTGTTTTCAATTATCTGAACCAATAATTTTCCTTTATAAATTAGTCAGCTTGGTTCAGAATTTGTAATATATAGACAAAATCATCCTATTTGACATATTTGTTATTTTTATATTTTTTTTCTTTATTGATACTGGGATTTTTTAGTTCTCCTTTTTTTCATGGTAGGTCATTACTGTCATATAGGAAACTATTTATTTATTTATTTCTGAATGATTATCCTAATTAATTCTTCTTTTAACTCTAATAGTGTATCATTTTATTTTTTGAGTTTTTAACAGATAATTCTATTATCTGAAAGAAATAATTCAGCCTCTACCATTCTAATTTTATATCTATTTTCCTTTTTTTTCTATTGGCAAAGACTTTTAAATCTATGCTTTAAAATAGCATTTCACACATAGTTCCAAGTACGAAAGTTATACAAGTACATAATTTCTGAGTACAAACAAAAATTCCAGTTTCAATTTTTTGGAAATATCTCCCTTGGTAAAGCAAAGCAAAATACTCTGCTATCAGTTAAAAACACCTATTCTGGGAAACAAGACAGAATTTTGACATTTTTATAATTACCATTACAAAATCTAAAAACTTTGAATCATATAAATAAATCATCAAATTCTCTACTCTTGGAAGTAAATTATCTTTGACTATGTTGGTCAACAATCAGATTGGAATACCTAGTATATCTATGTTGAATATTGAATGATGTAGTAAGAAAACCTATTAAGGGGCAGATTTTTGTGGATGAATTGGGGCTTAGGACTATTCAATGACTACTGTGATGGTGCTCATAATATCTAACTCAAAATTATTGAATCTCTTTTATTATGAAGGAAAAGCCTACATTTGTTATGAAATTAGAGAGTGATAGGATCTTGATGCAGCAGCAGAACAGAACACATTTGCTTTACTGCTTTATTCTTTTCAGTACCTTAATTTTGTCCAAATGTGCCTTAAACCATACGCCCTAGAGTCCTATATTCCTCACTTGTTAGTTTTAAAAGCTTTTTAATGAGCTTCCTTCCCATGATACTCTAAAGCAATCTGTTTTAAAAATATTTTAAGTGGGAGATTGGATATTATTTATTTTCTTTATTTTAAGCCCAAACAAAGGAAATGACTTTTCCCTGTGATCCTTTTAAAAACTCCTAGTTGAGTTTCTCTCTCAATTCAGATTTTTTTTAGTAGTTCACACATAGACTCATATGGAGAATTCTACTTAATGTCTTGTTCTGATTCTTCAGTTGAACTGAAGCAGAACACTGAAGACTAGAAGACATTTTCCCTGTGAATAGCCAATCATGCCCTCCTGACTTTTGGTTGCTTCTTTGATTTTTCAGACAAATATTTCATTTCAACAGTGCTGTGTTTTTCATAAACTTGACCTAACCATATTCTGTTTTTCCTTCTGCTCTCCTGAAGGGCAATATAGAACATTTTTCAAAATTACTTTATGGAATGCCAGACACACCATCATTTCAAAGGCAAATTTGCCTCTTCTCCATACCTCTCAAAATCTGTTACGTTTCTTAGGAAATTTCCATGGTAATTGCTGAGGAAATAAGTGTTATCAGAGTGGTAAAGTCACATAATGAGAAGTTGCATTTATTTTGACAATTACTGAAAATAATAATTAATTCCCCCAATAATATTTCTTCCTCCATTTCTCACTAGAAAAAGGTCACAGCAAAATTTTGCTGTCCAAAGTCTTCTCTTTATGCTCTAACTTTTAAAGGTGTCATCTTGATTGCTAAACATGGTCTGTTGGAAGAGACTGCTAAGCACACTGGGGCAAACTTTATTAGGCTGTGTACCTACAGGCTGGAATTTAGCAGGAAAGAACACTGTGATATTCTACTTTAGATGTGCAAAGTGAGCTAATTCATGAATGCTATGTATTTGTGATCCTTGTTAAGAAAAAACTCAACACAGGGAGTCAGCATAATATGTGCCGATAGATAAATGGAGGACCTGGGCTGCCATTGAGAATATTGGGTAAGGCAATTACTTAATCTTTCTTGCTGCTTAATCTGACTTCCAACATATGGGGAGAAACATGTACTAAACTTAGAAGACTAGCAGCTATGCATATTTTTCGTGTCATTTTATGTTTGATTTAAATATGTGTTGCTGTGGGATTAAAAATTTGCTCTTATATATGAAGAACCCACAACATTGAATAAACTTATCCAACCCTCCATAATATCATGGCTTGCTTCCTCTAATTTTGGGTCATCTGTAGCTATGTGGTCACAATAGCAATAGTCAGTTGATTCAGATTTTAGAAAGTGCTGTCAGTTTGAATTTTAACATGTATGTATGTTTGCATGTGTATATATATGTGTGTGTTCACAAATATGTGCATGTAGAGGCACATGCCAACTATTAGTGCTAGATAGACTAGGATTGACTGATGGGCTATTTATTTTGTTCACTTTTCACTTTTCACTTCTCTGTATCTAGAGAAGTAACATAATTTGACAATTAATCACAAGGTACATTTCCATAGGAACAAGCATGTTTACTATTGTCTGTTAGATTTGGTAGAAAGTTTACTGCCCTGTTAAGTTACTCTTAAGATCATTAATAAAACATTAGATAGGTAACTAGAGCTGATGATAAATACTATTAATTTGAGTTTACATTTACATCTTTAAAGTTGATATCTAATAGTTCCAAAGTCTATACCAGATCCCCTCTCTGATTTTCCTACAGAATATCAGATGAATGCAAAGTATTCTATTATTCATTTTGCCTTCATGTTTCGTCCATATAGATATCATTTCCACTTACAGATATTCTTTTACTTACCAAAGTGATATAGAAAAAATATTCAGAATAATTCCTTAACTCATAATATAAAAGTGAAATATTCAAAGGATAATTTGAAGATAAGTAAAATTAAAAAACAAAGTAATGAGAGCTAATTTTTTTCCTTCTAGGACTCTTAAATGCTACAAAAGTCTAATTATAAACCAAGCCTATGCCAGTACAGATGTAGTTTAGTTCTAACACTAATTTAGAACTCACATAAACATCCCTACAATACTGAATTGTTAATGCAACATGGTCTAGTTCTTTTTATTTTTAATTTTGAAACCAACATATTAAAAAACCATTAAATTTGTTCAGAAATTAGTTTTGTACGTAAAGATAAGTAAAGAATGGCTTATTGAGTAGATTTATTTAAATTTTTCACTTTGATGAGATAGAGTGCTCTTATCTTATCAATGTTAATGGCCTATTTATAAAAATGAAGAAACCAATATGGTTATTGAAAATAAATTCAAAAAATTTTAAAGCTTCCAATAAGAAAATAAATGAGTTTTTGGAATTTTCTGCGATATTGCACTAAAACATCACTTTGATCTAAGATTGTCAACTGTATTGAGCAACATCCAAATTACTTATCCCCCACTTTGGACTCCTATGACTCCTACCCTAGCTCAGGTCACCAATGTTTATTGCATTGAAGGGGAATACTTTTCTGATTTTTCTGTTAACTTCTAGTTTTTCTGGCAATCAAATTCTTTTTACAACTTGCCAAAGCAGAATTCTGACAGTATTATTCCCTCTGTTTAAAAAAATATAACAAAAGCAACAGCAACAATCAGCAAACTTGAATTATTTCCAGGATTAAATTCACATATTTTTAAAAACTCTAATCTTATACTGTTTGGAAGATCCTCTATAACCTAAAAAATCCAAAATTTACTAATTCAAAATCTGATATAAATTAGAAAATTTTTTGAAGAAAGTTAAAGAATCAAGAAATTGCAAATTTTAAAAATCCTGACAAATATCACAAATGTCACAAAATCTAGAGAAGTAATATAAGTTGACAGTTAATGAACTGTATAGTATATTGTTATAATACTTATTTTCTTGCATTTGTTTCCTTCATACTCTTTGTTTGACAAATATTTTATCATATCATTTTCTGTAGAAAGAATAGAAAGATATTTCAGTTTTTTCTCTATCGTGGATTTATAAGGAGATTTTTAAGGGAGAGGGGAATACACATTTGGAAGGGTCAGATAGCATGTTGTTATGTAAACAAATCTTATCATGCCCTGCAATGGAAGGAAGTGGGTGTTAATGAAAGTAATACACACTTGAAATTTATATATATTTATATATATGATATATATACATGGGTAACTATATATATATATATAAAATATATAAATATATGTTTTTTCACTAAAGGTAAACTAAATATATCCTTAACTCAATTTCTCTTTGCCAAAAATGCCCACAGCAACATCACCACCATACAATACAAATTGAAATGTGTCAAAGAGAAATCACAGTGGAAAAAGTTCATTATCTTAACTATTTGCAATTTAAGATTTTCCTTTTTAATTAACAACAACAGCAAACACACCAGGAACTCTTACACATATTGAGCTATTGAAAATCTACCTATGAATGTTCTAATGTCATTTGTTCAAAACCCTTTATGTTCCATTCTCTTTCTTCAATCTGGCCCCAAAATTTTCCAGACTTTTCTTCCAATATTTTATTTCATACATTAATATTCTTGTAACACTATACCCCCTAAAATATCTGTTAATACTCAAATGAGCTCACCACTCTCAAATTTCTCTGCAATTGGCAATGCTGTTTCCTTTAACTGAAACATCTTGTGCTATTCTTCAATGCACTCCACTGTAAAAAATTTTGTTCATAACAATAGGAAATATGTTCTATATAACTTGGACATAGAGATTTGGTCCTTACCAAATTGTTTATTGTTATTTAGATGACATTTATTCGAATGCTTTTCATACATGTCTTATTTAAACTCTCCTAGACTTGTTTTGAGACTATTTCTTTGAATTCCTCTTAAAGACTTCAGAGTGAAAAAATTTTGAATCAGTGAATATGATGAAGTCTCCATCTTAGTTGACCAGTAGTCTAAAATATTTGAAGGCTTATAAATTTTGGTTTGAATGTAGTGTCTTTCACAGAATAAAAAGAAACATTAATGATTATTGCCTTGCCTATATCTTGAACAAATAGGTAAAATAAGTTTTATTAAAGTGCACATTCTCCTAGTTGCCCAGAATTACACCTAAGGTTGTTTCATCATCAAATGGGAAGAAGCATTTGCAGTCTTCTGGGTGTATTTCACACATCTGTGTAATAAATAGCCATTCAAATAGAAAAAAATTGCAAACAGATGAGACGAAATTAACTTATGTGTGTTTCTAATGTTTTACAGAGCATGGCATATCAGGGAGTCTGCACTTAGTTTTTATGGCCATACGTTTCTGCACAATTTCCTCAGGTCCCAAGTAAGTGATATGTAGCGTGGAGAAGCAGATGGAGGGGAGAGACTGTGCTACAGAGCATGGTGGAGAGGTTTGGCCACACAGCAGAATCAACTCTCCCTTGAGCCTTTTCTCCTAAACTTTTCATTTTTACTTGAAAAACAGGAAGCCTGAACATTGCCTTCAGTCTAGGACTGAAGCAAGATGCATGAGACTCTATTAGCGTTTTTATAGCCGGCCACTGGAAGTTTGCATGATTATAAAGTTAAAAGATTTTGAAGTCAAATTTTATCCCAAAAAATCAGATATACACGTTGCACCAGAACTTTAACTGCTTAGCTAGGCCCATTTAAGATTGTTAAGAATATGTTTTCACTTTTTATTTCTAGATGAGTATCTGTATTGCATTCTTATTTTTTTGTTCTTACTTTGAAAGAAACTATTTTTTAAGGGCACAGAACATTACAAATGTGTTTTCCTTTAACATAAAATAGAGGCCTCATACATTTTGATAAGTGTATAGAGTAATGTAAGTCTTGGTATGTATTCTTTTTCATGAATGTTTGTTTTGAAATGGAATATAACACCTTCTAATCTGTGTGCCAGCACAGCTTAAAATACCTCCACATGTTCTCTTTGCTCTTTATGAGGTACCTCACTATTGAATTCCTGATCTATAACACATGCCTAATAGGGAAAGGGAGGGGTATCAAATACTCAGATTAGCTTTACTGTGCTTCTCCCAGCCTTGGTGGGTGGGGTCTGGCCCCAAACACAAATTCAATGTTAAGTTAATTTCTGTTTTCCTTTCCCCAGTTCCTGAGAATCTCTTTTTCCTTCAATCCTATCTCTTTGGACTGCCCACTATAACTGTTTTGCTTTTTGTTTTTTGTTTTATTTTAAAAAATGTTATTGTCAGACAGTCTCTTATTTCCATCTCTCCTTTCTTAATGAGCATCAGCTTAATCCTGGCAGTATAAACGCTTGTTTGGGTGTGGGTCTCCTTAGAAGAGAAAAGAATTTCAGCAAAGTCAATTCATCTTGAATTAAGAATCAGGGATTTTCACTTGAGCCTCAGAGCTCTCAGTGTCCCCCTTGATCCTTGTCACTACTTTTGTGTTCTTTAATATCATGGCACCCAAAATAACATTGGTTGTACCTCGCCATAGATCCAGTATTGGAAAGTCATCTTTCCAAAGAACATGCCTGTGGACAGACAGAACATCTTCAGAGTGCTCTCCTGTCAACATAGCCGAAACACTGTCAAAGCCACAAATTACACTATTTTATTATGTGATCCAAATCTACCTAATCCTTTAACATACTGGAATCACCTTATCGTCTACTGACAAGTTGCCACAAATCTCTCACAATTTCAATTGTTCTTTGATGGAGTTAAGGTCTTCATGTTAACTGACATATATAGGAAAATATAATAATAATAATAATATCTAAAGTGAAAGGATTACTCAATTTTCTGACTCTTGTAAATGTCAATGAGATAATTGAAGAAGCATATAAAGTGGATTAGAAGTTAACAGCTTCCACCAGTGTTCCTTATCTAACCAATTTGGACCTATTCTTTAAGAAAACAAACAAAAATTAATCATAGCCATAGAAGAGTCTACAACATACTCACATCCCTCATAAGCCACATTAGTTCTAGGATAGGATCCTTGAATCAAAAGCATGAAAGATTTTTGGGTGCAGTACAGGTGATTGCTACTTATATATGCTTTTAGAACAGTGCAGCCAAGTATTAGGCCTTCAATACAGAAATGCATTTTTAATGAAGTTGATATTATTTCAGTCTCCACCCATCCCAGAAACTATGCTTCTTTCCCTGATAGCAATCTCAGTGTTGGTGCTGTCAGCTATGATTGTACCAGATGGATCCTCGTTACTGGCAACAAATAACTGGAGCAGGGATTGGTATCAGATGAAAAACCAACAAATCAGATTCTTTCCTTGAATAATTTTGAATTAAGATAAACTGATTCTTTAATTATTCCTATCATGTCACTTAAAATGTGATAAAGTGAGGTTCAGAATTGAGGCAGCCATTTCTGTTTGGCTGGTTTAAAAATAATAGCAGAAGTTAATTCAAACAAAACAACAAATATATCAGTTTTATGTCTCCTCAAAATCTTATATATCTGTGCATAGAATATTCCCATTACTTTATACTCATATTTTATTGATTTTCTCTTTATAGATTCTGCAGTGCTAATAGATGTATAGAAAGACTATACCATAAAGAAAGAGGTTGCATAGGCATATCTTGTCTTCTGAAATGTGGCTTGTCCAACAAAGTCATAGATTCCCTTGGCAATCCTGCTCTTATCCTGCATCAGGTGCAAAAAACCACACATTTCAACTGATTTTAGTTGTTTCTAATATATGAACTAATATTTGTATAGTTATTATTTTCTACTTTAAATCTGATAAGCTTCAGTATTTGTTTTTCGTATGCTTCCATCAAAATGTGAAATATTTATAAAAATTAATTCAACACAAGCTAACTCAAATAAAAAGCAATAATTCTTTGTGTTATTTTCCTAAGAATTCAAATTTCACCACAACAAATCTTATAAGAATGTTTTAGGCTCCCTGGGTTGTTAAAGATAAAAGCATCCTTACCACTTTGGATATGAAAATTGTAGAACGGAAGGAAGTCATTAGGGGTTGGGGAAGAACTATATAACCACATTCTGTACCATCTTTTTGCCCAGGACCATAGGGCTGAGCTGTGAGTGAAGTGAAATTCAGAATAGTCATTTGAGAGGCATGAAGACAAAATAAACTTCCCATTTCCTCCCAGTCTTTGACTCCCTTTCCCCTGTCCTAGACATCCACTAATATATTTTGGTATCTATAGATTTGCTAATTCTGGACATGTCAAATAAACGGATACAGACAGTATATGGTCTTTGTGCAATTATATACTTTCACTTAGTCTATTTTTAAAGTTTATCCCTTTGTTGTATATAACAGTACTTCTCTCTTTTTTTTTGCCAAAAAATATTCCATAGAACAGCTATACACATTTTGGCTTATCCATTCATCAGTTCATGGATATTTATGTTCTTTCAATCTTTGGCCATTATGAATAAAGCTATTGTGACCATTTGTTTGCAAGTTTTTTTGTGTGAATGATATTTTCATTCCTTTTGGTTATATACTCAGGAGTGAAATTGGCAGTCATATGATAACTTTATGTTTAACTTTTTAAAAGAATTGCCAAACTGTTTTTCAAAGTGGCTTCACCATTTCACATTTCCCCTAGCAATTTTTATGAAGTCCAATTTACCTGTTCTTATTTCCCTTCCAGATTTCTTTTTCTTTCTTCCAATTTCAGTATAAATATACATATATCATACAGTTGGAGTAAGATAAAATAATTTTAGGTCAACGAAAACAGATTATTCCCTGTTAAAAGAACAAAACATTCAAACATTCATGGTTCACTGGTATAGAACTAGGGAAATTATTTCCCTCAGGAAATTGCAAAGAATTGATTATATTAGCTATACTCTTTTAAATATTAAGGCCAGTGTTTTGCTTACATTTCCAAACCTCAGCTGTTTTAAATTTACAACAATTTTAACTGCATAATGATGTTGACCAGTCCCTTTGAATTTACTCTTACATTATTTATGCATATTTTTAGATTTAAAAGATTCCTTGATTTTAAGTTTGAATACAATATCTGATTTTTTATTCATTAGCGGCTATAATTGTGCTAGATCAGCTTACTTTAGGGTAGGGAAGATATTTAGGAATGTGTTCAAATTATATGATGGAGAACTTTGTCACACCTTTTGGATGTCAATAGAAACTTTTACAAAAACATGATTATACCTACCAATGTAGTGTTGAGATCAGCTTAGAACACTCTATAGTGCAAATCCCTGCCTTCACACATGCACAGCCTATATGTTTAATAAACCTCAGTTTGCTTCTCTATGAAATGGGGAAGAAATAGGCCTTTACTCATAAGGTTGCCATAAAATTAATGAGTTAATGAATGTAAAATGCATGGCATATAATATGCTAAATAAAATATTGTGTTAGCTATTATTCCATATCATGATACCTGCACACTTACCTCAGCTCTTTGTCAATAACATTTAATGACATTCTTATTACTCTCCAGAGTCTTTAGCTTGTCAGCTGAAATTCTGAGATGGATGAAATAAGAGGGAGTACTGCTTTGCACATATTTTCGCATATGTATTTGCTTCTTTCTACTTACTGAAAAAGGCACACTGACAAAATTACTGCTCAAAAACCTTTTATATTAAGCTTTCAAAAAAATAAATTACTGAGTGGGAAGCCTGTTATTATCTCTACTAAGAAAGCCATTTGAAATTTCTCTAACTGAAATTTTATTTCTCAATGTCAGCTTTTAAAAAGTAGATGAAGAATTCTCATTTATTGGCAATATATCCCAATTAAGATATAATGGTAATAATTAAGAAAGATTGTCATAATTTGAAAACTTTCTTGTCTAAATTACAAAGAATTTCCTGAAATATGTCATTTCACTTCCAGTACATAATATAGTAAAAAGTTAATGTTTTTAAACTTTCTGTACTCTCCATGAAATAATCTGCATTAACAAATGAGAGAGATCTAGAAAAATGATGAACTCATCAAAAGTGACTTTTGAGGGATAAGATAATAGGAGTTGCTATTTATCATCCAGCCTTGCATCTGCTTCCAACAGAACAAGAAAAAGGATTGCATCAAAGGATGCAGATGCCTCCCTCCTTCTCTCTCACAAAGGACAAAGGCCATATAAACCTTGTATGTGAAAGCATATAGTAGTACCTGGGTTATTTCCCAAAAAGAATAACACATTTTGATATCCTCCATACAAACCAAAAAGTTAAAAGACAGTTTGATAAAGGAAAGGAAAATAAAAGCAAGATACATTTTTCTCTTCCTTCCTCACAAGACCATTATCAAAAGTACCACAGTATCAATCCATCTCTCTACAAAATATTCAAAGTAGGTTGCTTTAGAGTGGGTTTTGTGTTTATTTTGTTTGTTTTTCTTTGGTTTGGTTTTGTAGATACAAATTGAAACTGTAAATGTACTGTTTTGTAATGTATAATTTTAGAACTATAGAAATAGCATTGGTAGGTTACTTAAGTAACCTACAGTAAGTAGTTTGCTTAAATGCTTGGTGCCTTAGTTTCCCTATTAGGAAAATGAGGATAAATAATAGTAGCTACCACAGGTGGTGATTTTGACAATTCATAGTAAGTGCTAGAAGTGATCACCACTGTTATTGATAGTTAATATTTTTATGATAGACTATATCATTTTTTATATCTTACTATGAATTGCCTTATTTTCTCCTTTGGTTAGAAGCAAGCCTCTTCCAGAAAGTGTTCACTAATCCTGTTGGCTCAAGTAATATGTTTTAAAAATCTAAAAGTAAATATTTGAAAACTGGTGTGTGTGTATTTAGCTTTCTTATATACAAAAGATTTGTCTACTATAATTATATATTTGCTTCCAAAATACCATTTCTGAATTTGAGGAAAGATTAAATTTCCTCTTTAAAAAACTTATAATAAAAAGAATAGGAAAAAGCAAGCTATGTGAAATTAAAAGTGCTAGTGAAAATCAATTTTAATATTAAAACCTCAGATTCCCAAACTTACATACCAGTTTGTCAAATTTTATGTTTTTCATAAAATATTAAATATTTAATCAGAATTTATTTGGATTATTATATCTAAAGTATATCTAATAAATTATATAACAATAGCATATTTACTATGTACTAATATACTAGTACTAGTATATAGAATTGTAATATAGCTATTATATAATATTGGAATGGTAGAAACAATTATAGATTTCATAACTCTTTCAAAATACTTCTTATGCTGTGGCTTTTTTTAAAGCTCATCCTGTTTCATGTTTCAACTTATCTATTTAGTATAAATTCACAAAGGACTAGGCATATTTTAGAGAGCAGACTAGAATGGCAATAATTTTTTTTTTCTATTCTGACTTTTAGCTCTTTTTATGTCTGGTGTACATCTGAATAGTTTGAAATGTGATTAAGTTTGGATAAATTAAGAAGGTGAAAAAAATGCTCAAACTACTAGTATGCTTGCTAAATCCACCTGGGGAGTTTTAGTACAAAACAAAAAATGTTTGCAATGAAATTAAAGAATTGCATATTTTTAAAGAATGGCGATGTAATTTAAAAATTGATACTTTGGTATCACAATTTAAGCAAATGAGAAAATAAATGGCAATTACATACTTGCTTAAATGTTTTGCTTTCCTTTGGAAGTAGACCACTTTCCATTATGTGCTGTCTCTTTCTAACAAACAATTTTTCTTAAATTTTGTATCTGAGGACTTCTACTTAAGTACAAGATAGCGTGCCAATACCAAATTTACTCTCTCATCCAAAATACCTACATAAGAGGGAAAATATGCAAAACAATACTTTACAGACTTTGGATATAAAAAAACATAATATGGTGATCCCTTAGAGAGGGAAATTAAAAGAATGAACCTTAAATCACTTCAATTTACTGCCTAGCGAGTTACCATTCCACAACAGGAAGAGAAAGAAACTGGGCAAAACATGACCATCTCCCCAAACTTAGGGAGCTGGAAATGTGGTTACCCAAGGTAGATAGTTTTTAGGGATAATACCAGAGAGGAGATGTCAGCATAGAGAAAGAACACTGAATATCTGCAGAGAGAACGCCTTGCTTTTTCCACTGAGTCTTAATCAGAGTGTTGACCATTACACACGTATGTGAAAACTATTTCCATAGCTCACACAGTACCAGGAATATTTCCTGTTACCATAAACCAGATGGTAATAAAAAAAATGTTAGAAAGTTATCACTTTAGTAGTCAGGTATAATATTGGTCCTAGAATTAAAAACTGATCTGGTCTTGTCTAAGAAAACATAAAAGAAAGCCTTGAAAGAATCAGTTTCTACATAATTTAATTATGTCCCAGAACATAGCTGAAGAAAATTGACAAGAATACAAAAACCTTCCAGCAAGATAAAAATCACAATGTCTTGCATCCAACTGATATTTACCAGGTACTCAAAAATGCAGGAAAATAGAATCCATACGTATCAGAAAAATCAACTAATAGAAACAGACCCCAAAATGGCACAGAAATAGAATTAGTAGATGAGGACATTGAGAGAGTTGTATTATAACTATCTTTATGTATATATAGATGGGAGAAAGGAGCATGTTAGTTGGAAGAATGTCTCAAAACACTCTTTGGATCAGCAAATACATCCTTTAGCCACATCTGTTTTACTGTGTATTCCATCTTCTGTTTTTTTTTTTTCTACTCATATTTTTTGTATATTATATTTCAATATGTATCTTTCATAATGATACCTAGTTCTTGTTTCATATTACAAATATTATATTTTAACTCTATATCTTTACCCATTTATATAAATATGCACATATTTCTCATGGTTATTAGTATGCCTTATTAAAATTGTTGACATAGAAATGTTGACATATACATATAAGGTAAATGAGATATCTTTTATATTTTTAAAACTTTTTGATGGTTGGAATAATACAAAAAACCAGCATAAATCTGATGTGCAAAATAGTTTTAAGGGAAGCACTCTTGCAGCCTTCACAATTAAAAGCAGACTGGACCTTGCTAGTCACTCCACAATTCCTCCACAAATTTCAAAACCTCCCACAACCTTCCCCCTCCCAAACCCCCCCACAACAAGAGTAACAACTATCTTGATTTTTATTTTAATAATACTCTTGACTTTTCTTCAGAGTTGTATAACCCTGGGGTGCATTTCTAAACACTATACTTTAACTTTACCTACATTTTAAAAAATTCATTAACACTTTAAGTTGTAGAGATTATTAGAGACTTTCTGAACCTACAGTTCACCTTAGTTTCTCTCCTCCTACATAATATAATGCCTAACAATTTTGTCACATACAGAGTCTCATTATTATTCTTTGTAATCAGTTTAAACAAGAAGATGAAGGGAAAATTTAGATCTCTGATTTTGTAATGGATTCGTTTCTGCCATTCAGAGAGATCCTAATTACACAGCATTTATGAAAGTAGGGAATGGATCCTGTACAGGTAATGTACAGAATAATATTGAGATAAGCACACAGACAGTGGAATATTTTTTGGAAAAAATGCATGTCTGGTGGGACTAAATTCAATGAAGATCTAAAGCTTTATGGATTTATTTTTGGATCTTGAAACACAAGAATACTGAAGGATTCATCTTGGCTGCTCTGAGCCCAACTCTGAAATTATGAAAACCTATCTGATTTATCGGACCAAATTATGTCTTTCTGAATCCTGAATTTTAGGTCATGCATTTATTTTTTTCTTCCTCACTGCTAGGAAGGAGAAGAGGACATGTCATTTCTTTTGGCAATAATAGAACCCTATGGATTGCAACCAGAATTAGCTTCACAATAACATGCCTTTCCTTTATACTAGTCTTAAGTAGCCTCCACAAAGTATGTAGTCTACAAGCAGGCATTAAAAGAATACTATTAGTTGTCAGCATATATTATTTAGAACTAATGTTTTCTCAATCCAGTGATTTCTTTTAGAGTTCAGCACATCTTCCTGAAGATTAACTTTGAGCATTTTTCACCTTGCAACAAAAAAAGACTATTTGTCAATGAATGATTGGTGGAAATGATTTATATAACTTCTTAGAAGGATGGTTTTGTAAAAATCATTTTCTGGCTTGAATCAGAGGTGTGTATGTCTGTTTTGGGGGTTTTAGTTGTCATTGTTGCTACTGTTGTTTGTACCATTGTGCAAAAAACAGAAAATACCCACATGTGCCAACACTCTTTGTCCATAACAGATTTGCTGGCATCCATTTATCATTCTGTTGCAACTAGGCTCTGGTAGCATAAGACAAATGGAGCTATTCATCCTTTATCTATTCTGTATTTGCTTGTTGTCCCTTGCAATGGAAGGAGAGGTGGTGGTGAAATTAAACAGTTGAAACACAATACAGAGAGCCTTACAGGTGAAGTTCAAGTTCCAATAACTTGAGCATCAGGAAATTCTCCCCCATATTCTGTTCCAGAGTATTTGAAATCCAAGTGAAATAGCTAACTGAAAATCTAGAGGGCACAGCATACATCTGAGTGAACCTCGGAATGTATGTGCCTCAAATTGAATATAAGCTCCTTTTATTTATTTATTTTGCTTTTCTGAAGTTACTATAACATGCATAATCTAAAAAAAAAAAAAGTTCCCCAGAAGAACGGTTTACTCTTTTAATGGCTTATTCACCTAGCATTCTATTGATTGCTCACTAAAAAAAGGTTATACTAAGATGCCCACCATTTGTTTTATAAATGCTGGCTGCCCAGGGAAAGGAAGATTTTGGAATAACGAGTGAACTTTTTGAGTAGGGTCTAGTTTCCTGCAGCTGAAGAAGTTTTAGTGACTTTTTTCCATTGTATAGTTTTATAAGAACTAGAGACAAGAAATTAATAAACATTAAATTCTCTCAACTTCTACTGCATATGATCAGCTCTCAAAAGTTAATCAGTTCATGTGATTATAAATTTGAATTTAAACTATGAGAAAATTAAGTTCCTTAGTTATATACTATTTCACCGTCCTGTGTCTTATTTATCTTCCTGCCTCCCAATAAAATCACAATAAATTGTACAAAGGGATACAATTTGAGACTAATAGCATCATATAATACCAACATGGAAAGGAGACATAAGTCATTAAGCTCATATTTATGTGTACTAACTTGTGGGAAGCACGAGTCTTGGAGAGAGAGAGAATGTAATGATGAACAATGCTGACACAAGTTCCTCACCTTCAACCTATTAAAGACGCTTTACTCTGAATAAGCAATTAAAATATGAAGATTCAAGATAAATGTAGAGGGTGTACAGGTGTCAAAACATGTGGACTTAACCAAGATGGAGGCTGATAAAATTTTTCCAAAATTAATTACATTTAAACAGAGACTTGTTGGATAAGTAAGAATCATCCCAATAAAGAAAGGAGGACACCTATGAGCACTGAGGTGGGATGTGTTTGGTTTGGAAGGTTATGAAGTGAGAAAAATATTTAAGGTATATAACTTCCCAGGAATTATACAGCAAGTTTAAATCATTTGTGGATGTATAACTGTAAATTAGTTCCCTGTTATTAAACTTAGTCTTATATTCATAGATATCTAAGAAAAACTGATGTCATGAAAGAAGAGTTCCAAGTCTGAATTATCTAAGAACTCATGACAGTGGAAACAGAAATAATTCAGAAAGCAGAAGAAAAATTTTGAAAAGTTCTAATAAATTATTCCCCAAAGAATTCAAGACGATATTCCACCTGTGAAATAAGAATAGAGAGGAAAAATAAAAATCAAAGAACAAAGAAAATTTTCTGGAATATTAACAATATAATCTTAAACTGTAAAAGTCTGTAGTTGGTGATGGTAGCAAAACATTGGGAATGTAATTAACAGCACTGAAATATACATCTGAATGTGATTAAAAGGGGGAAATTCTAGATTGTGTATATGTTAACCAAAAAAAACAAAATAGTATCTCTGGAAATATACTCCACAAACAGTGCACCCTAAGTTCAACCAGAATTATAATTAATAGCACAGTTATAAAACTGTGCTATCATCAATTGTAACAAATGTTCCACAACAATGCATTGTTAATAATAAGGTGGTATATGGGAATCCTATAATTTATGCATGATTGTTCTGTAAGCCCACATGCAACTTCCCTAATAAAGAAAAAAAAAGTTTTAAAAAGTCTTTAGTTAAATAGACAAAGCACAATGTACAGAGTTAATACCAAGCTAGTGATATATCAGATCACTATCAGTTATTACTGATGATAAATCCAAGTGGACCATATGTCCATCTGTACACTATTAATTACAAATCAAAGATGCAGAAATAAAGTATCAATGGTATAGTAAAAGAATAGTTTCCTGAATGGAAGACTATATATTGGATGGGACCACCAAATGCCAAAAAACATGAACAAGAAATAAATCTATGCATTCCAGTGGAATTTGAACATCAAGGATAATGCAAAAATTCCTCTACACTTCTTAAAATTAAAAGGATTCCTAAAATGGAATTAGTATACAATAGATATCTGATTTCTTACCATGTCCAATACAATGACTTCATTTTATGTATGAACATAGTAAGGCCCAGAGTCACAAGGTTTGGTAATCTCAAATTTGACAAATCTTAATATTTTGGCACATCGAAAAGTTTTGTGCACTTCTAGGGACATTTTAAACCATTTGATATTACCACCACTAAACACCACATTGGACTGAATTCGTGAGTCCAGCAAACAAAATTAATTCATAGATGAATTAGGTCAATAAACCCTAAGGACTCAAAAGAGAGTTTCCGAAGTCTCTGTATTGTGTTACACCAACACTGTATTCAAACAAATTGTACTTCATTCAAAAAATTGTTAAATCAGTGGGAAAAAAATTAAGTTGAATACGTTATTTATCATTGCATAGAAGATAAAATGTAGATTTTATCTTTGTTTGCAAATAGTTAGTTTCAAGTCAAATAATATGTCAAATGATAGACTCAGAGAATAAATTGTACCTTAGTGTAATTTGGATCACTAGTCAGTTCTAAGATAGACACTCATTGCTAATGCACCATCGTTAATCATTTGGGATAAAGCAATGTATTTTCTTAGAGAACAACTTATACTATAATTCTGTTATAAATTAATGCACGCACTACCCAAATAACATTTTTAATAATTAACCTGCCTCATATATCTAAATAGCCATAGACATATTTCAGTGAAGTAACTATCTTTAAAGGAGGATTAACAAAAAATCAGGGGCATATGTTTTCACCCTTGCTCTGTTGCTAAACGTATTTGTTAGGTTCAGCTAGCTTCTACCTGCCTCTATTTTCTGGTATGATACAAGAAATAATGAGACTCTCTATGTGACAAAATTTCTAAAAAATTCACAGAAATATTTTAATCAGGCTTTGGGGGATAAAAGGCATAAAGATAATTTTCAAACTACTTTAGGCCATGGATAGGGGCATAAATATTATATAGATTCACATTGAAATTGACAGGACCCGGATATTCACCGAGAGTCAAATTAGATGTGAACAATGAGAACTCTTTCCATTTTGTCTTCTTATGTACATCGTCTTTCTATAGTAGTGTCTCTGTTTCTATTTGAATGCTTGTTTCATCATCTCTCTTCCAATAGGCTTCATCTTTTCTTTCTTATAACTTCATCTTATGCATTGTCCTTATGCCCTTACTGCTCCTGGCTTATCTTCACTTATTATTTCAAGTTTCCCCATTCATATACTAGCGTTCAAGACTCATTGGCCTGAGAATCTCTTTTCAGGCAGATCACATATAAAGTAACTGGCCCCCTTATAAATTGTCTTCCCTTTGGTAAGTTGTCCACCCCGGTTAGAATCTATTGTAGCCAATAGGATGGGTTCAGGTGATGCAGAATAAGCTCAGTTAGGTAGCATGGCACATGGGCAGGGCAATGTCTCAGAGAAAATAATGGACAGACTCATATAGAAATCTCCAGTAACAGTACTGCACGAGTGAAAGAAGTTATAGTATTTATTATTGTTGAAGTTCTTAGGAGGAAGAGAGAGGGGAATTTTCAGTTTTGAGCAATTTCTTTAAGCTCTCTGAAGGTACCAAAAATTATTAAGCTCTTTTATATGTCCTTTACTTTCCACCTTAACTCTGAACTCTTATATACATTGTCTTTCTACGGTAGTATCTCCAACACATTATGCTTGGCACATAGTTTATACTGAAGAAATATTTATTCAATATTTGCTTTGCCACTAAAGTTGCAAAGCATGGTTCCTTATTGTAGTTTTAAAGAATGGTACTTTGCATCTCTATTTGTTTCTCCTATCTAGCCAATAAAAATGAGATTGAAATCATGAGGAAGAACCTAAGAAAAAATTCCATGTATTATTTAGCATTTTTTTTAGTATTTCCAATCTGCAGAGCCTAAAGGATAGGTCAATTGGCCAAGATATTATTCAATAAGTATATTCACTTAAAAAAGGATTTCATGGAATCACAAAGTTAAGAGGGAAAAAAAGACAAGCAGACATGATTCCTCTTCTGATCCAACTCATACTTACTTGCAGAAATCAAATTATATAAAGATTCCTTGTGGAGATTATTGCAGACTTTCACCAGAACCTGCAGTTCACCAGAGTTTTTCTCCCCCTACACAGTGCAATGTCCAACTTGTGTGGGTTGAAAATAGCCTTTTTTTCTGTGAATGTAATTTTTTCTTCTCTAAGGTTTTTGAATGAAAATTGACCACCTCTGACTCTTTGTATGAATTTATTATCATTTTAAACCAGTAATATGCCATTGAAATAAATTTCTGTTCTTTCTAGAGGAATTTTGCAGGAGGTAGATTTTATTAATTGCCTTTCACTATGAACTGCATCCTGAAAAGCACTAAATATATGAAGACCTTTTGAATGTCTCTAGTTTTCTATCACATTAGATTTTGTCTTCATGTCATTATCAACTGTTTTTGAAAGTAATTTATCAATTGGATCTGGAAAGTCTATATAAAATATGGTGTCAAAATAAGTATATGTATATATGTGTATACACACATACATATATATGTCATACCTCTTAAAATCACTATATATAATTTACTGTCTTAAAGGAGAAAATGATTTTTCACATATTCTGTTGTCTGTAACACTAAAAATTATACAAAATTCAGCAAAACCCAAGATAAAATGTGGATAAGATCATTAATGAATATGAGAATTTCTTATCACTTAACTATTTCAGATTTGCTATTTTTATTAACAGATTTCAAGGTCTAGGTAAATCTAAAATTGACTCAATATCATAAAATCTCAGGAAAACAAATTAAGAGACTACTTTAAACATGGCTAGAGCAATTAAAAACAGGATCGTCAAATAATAAAAATGTCCAGATGTATATTATAATGCAATGACAGAAGTTGAAATTAGGATAACTTCCATTTTCCATCACATGCTGCCACTGTAATAATTGTTCTGCTTTATGTCATGACTTGATTCTTCATAAAAAACAGGTGTGTTGGTCATTTGCATTGAAAAAAGGAGTATCCATTCTATCCACAGTATCAAGATGGGTATGCATTAATGGATATTAGAAGAATCACAGAATCTTTGGAATTCGCAGAGAAAACTCCCAAGATCTGTAGGACACTGTGGCAGTTTCATATTATTTATGAATTACCCCCAAAAGAGAAAGATTATGTTTGTAAACTAGTCTGTTCCTCTGGGTATGATACTTTTTGATTGTATTAAATTCCAAGGTTTTACATTTACCTGATTAAATTGATTTAGGGCTTTTGATTTGACCACTTCAGTAGGGTGTGACTCTGGTTGAGTCCCTGCCCCCTGATGGGCTGATATAAACAGACACTCACTCAAGAGGACATGCGGGAAGAGAGAGTTCCATAGATGCCAGAGGAGAGAACTTTGTCATGTGTCAGAAAAGAGAAGGCACAAAAAGCTAAAGCCCAGGAGGAAGTTGAGCCATTTGCCTCATAATTTGCAGCAGAAGAGATCAGAGCAGCTGAGCAGCTGAGAAGGCCCAAGAGACTAGGCAGAGATCGCCTGCCATCTTGCTTCAATATGTGGCAATAGACTTTGGTGAGAAAGCAGCCTTGAGGTCGACTCTTCAGGGCCTTATAACTTTCAGTTTTTACCCCACATAAATACCCTTTATAAAAGCCAACAGATTTCTTTTATTTTACATTAGCACTCCTTTGGCTAATACAGACACAATAACTGACTTCTGCTACTGACCCAGGTTGCCTTTCACTATGCCAACCAGCACAATGGATGCCCCAAGCCCAAGAATGTTCCATCAGCAGCTTACTTCCAAATCAATGTCCTGCATGAGTGCATCCGATTAGCAGAATTTAGGTTACTCTTCCTGCAAGAGAAGCTGAATAACATTTTAAATTTGTAGTTTTGTAATATTTGCTTTGATTTTTAAGAAATTCTACCTTAGAAAGGTAAGAGTAACAAAGTCAGTAAACACTGAAATTGTCCAAGTATGGAAAAAAGATTTTGATCAACCAAAAATGACACATGTTCATAAAAGCAGGTATTGTCATTTCTGTTTTTTATATGAGGAAACTTATTCAGAGGTTAAGTAATTTGATCAAATCATGCCAAGCTTATTTTAGTGAAACAACTATTTTGTTTGACTAACATTTTTAACTCATTTTATCATTGCCTATCTAAAAATCCTGAAGGGATGAATTAAGACAATACTGAAGTCAGCTTGGTGTTAATGTAAATGTAAATGAAACACTTTTCTGTTTTAAGAATTTAGTTAGTATTTTCCAAAATACAGAAAAATGGATGGATGACACTCAATATGAGGCCATATATAGGAAAAGAATATAATGTGGTGTAAAGATTAAGAGAAAGGATTTGTGAAAGCACACTCTCTGGATTCCAGTCTTTCTTTTTCCTTTATATGATATGTTAACTTAGATAAATTACCTAATCATTTTGTTCCCTGATTCCTTCATCTGCAAAATGAGGAATGAAAGAGTAATATATAACATAGATATTTTAAATTAAACATATCATTTATGGAATCACATATAACAGTTTTGACATGATAAGTTATAAGTAAATACTCCATATTACTGGTACAGTGTCACATGCATTAGGGGTGAGAACCTTACTTCTGGCAATTTATGTGTCTGATAAATTTCCTACTTCTTCAATATTCATTTCAAGTGTTACCCACCTTGTGAAGCCCACTTGACTTCAGTGGACAAACATAGACATTCCTTTCTTTCTGATACCATATATCCTTATCTTATGTATCTCCCCAGTTTACAGTACCTATATACATTATTACAATATAACACCTTGAAGTTACCCAGCTGTTTATTTTTCTTCACATCAGTGAGACAATAGTCAATATAATTTTTATTAATGTATCTTTGCTTCTAAGATAAATACATTGACAAAAAGAATATCATTGAAGAAATAAATGAACTAATCAATAAACCTAATCCATCAAAAGATCAATCATCGCATTCAATAACTTGAGCTTAAACTCCTATGCCAAATAAGTAACAGCATATTATAGTGTGAAAAACAAGCCAATGGTCTGGTTTTAATATCCTGCCTACATGATACTGAACAAATTATTTAATCTTTTGGATTGTCTGTTTTCTCATTTTCAAATAAAGAAAAGAAATTATTTTTATTTCAGAGAGTTAAGTAAAGGAGAAAAAGCCTATTTTATACATATTTTTCATACTTTATTTCAAATTCAAAAAATAAAATAACAAACAAAAGGCAGCTCAACAAGTTATGGAAGCGTTACTCCTAATAAGTTCTGTCCAGGCACTTTTATTTCATCTAATCTCAACAACAAACTCAATTGTTCCTACAGTGTTCAGAAATATTCACAGATGAACACAGATTGGGTAAATGACTTAGTCAAGATCTCCTTATTAATGAAGAAATGAAGAAGAGAAAAAATTGCTTAATCATATTAATATCTCCAAAACCAAGCTCCATATCATTTTTTTCTGAACTTTAACATTAATATAGTACCTTCTTTGCTTTTGCTATAAAACATTACAATATTGCTGTTAACTACAGTCTATACATTAGTTATATATTTCCCATGTATCACGACATTCTTAACACCCTGTAGTGGAACATTCCTCTATTTTTATTATTAACTGTAATCCTTAGCGACAGCCAAAATTATTGTTACACAATCCCAATATTACCCTCCAGCTGTCCTCCAACTAACATTAACTCCCCTAGACTACTCTTTCATCCACAATCACATCCATAAATCAATTGTGTTTGTTACACTCATCATAATGTGCTACCATCAATTCTATGCATTACCACATATTTACAATTGATCGTATTAAACATTCTATATAACTCCTTCTCAGCTCCATCTTCTCAACCCACATTTCATCCCCTACCAACCTACACTCCATAGTCCAACTCCTTAAAGCGACCCATTGTATTTAATTCATATCAGTGAGACTGTACAATATTGATTCTTTTGTGTCTTATTTCACTCAACAGAATGTCCTCAAATTTTCTCCATGTTGTCACATTCTTCTGCAATTGATTTGTTCTTACAACTGAATAGTATTCCATCTTATATACATGCAACATCTTTTTTACCCACTCATTGGTTGTTTGAGTGACATAGGTTGTTTCCATTCTTTAGCAATTGTGAATAATGCCACTATGAACATTGGTATACAGATGTCAGATTGTGGCCTTGATTTCAGTTTTTCTGAATATATTCCTAGTAGTAGGCTTGCTGGATCATATGGCAGTTCTATATTTAGGTTGCTGAGAAACCACCAAATTGTCTTCCACAGAGGCTGCACCATTTTACACACCTACCAACAGTGAAGAAGCATCCCTATTTCTCCATAAACTCTTCAACACTTGTAGTTTCTTGTTTTTTCAGTAATGGCCATACTGTATGGTGTGAGATGATATCTCATTGTAGTTTTAATCTGCATTTCCCTAATAGCTAGTTGAGCATCTTTTCGTGTGCTTCATGGCCATTTGTATTAGGTTGGTGCAAAAGTAATTGTGGTTTTGCATTGTTGAAATTTGCTGTTTGATAATGGAATACATTCTTAAATAAATGCTATTTTATACATTATTTTAATGTGCATTTCTTGCTTTATATTTTTTTCTAATGACATTATTTGCTGTTTATTTTATATTTATTTTAGACTATGGTAATGATGTTAGACAAAAAGCAAATTCGAATGATTTTTTTATTTGAGTTCAAAATGGGTCGTAAAGCAGCAGAGACAACTTGCAACATAAATAATGCATTTGGACAGGAACTGCTAATGAATGTACTGTGCAGTGGGGGTTCAAGAAGTTTTGCAAAGGAGACAAGAGCCTTGAAGATGAGGAGCATATTGGCCAGCCATCGGAAGTTGACCGACCAATTGAGAGCAATCATCGAAACTGATCCTCTTACAACTACCCGAGAAGTTGCTGAAGACCTCGGCGTCAACCATTCTATGGTCCTTGGACATTTGAAACAAATTGGGCAGGTGAAAAAGCTCTATAAGTGGGTGCCTCATGAGCTGACTGAAAATTTAAAAAATCGTCATTCTGAAGTGTAGTTTTCTCTTATTCTGTGCAACAACCACAAACAATTTCTTGATCAGATTGTGATGTGCAGCGAAAAGTGGATTTTATACGACAACCTGTGATGACCAGCTCAGTGGTTGGGCTGCAGAGAAGTTCCAAAGCACTAACCAAAGCCAAACTTGCATCAAAAAAAGATCATAGTCACTGTTTGGTGGTCTGTTGCCGATCTGATCCACTGCAGCTTTCTGAATCCCAGTGAAACCATTACATCTGAGAAGTAGGCTCAGCAAATTCATGAGATGCACAGAAACCTGCAACACCTGCAGCTGTCATTCATTAACAGAAAGGGCTCAATTCACCACGACAACACCCAACCGCATGCCACACAACCAGCGCTTCAAAAGTTGAAAGAATTGTGCTAGGAAGTTTTGCCTCATCTGCCATATTCACTTGACGTCTTACCAACCAACTACCACTTCTTCAATCATCTCAACAACTTTTTGCCCAGAAAACGCATCCAGAATCAGCAGTATGCAGAAAATGCTTTCCAAGAGTTCGTCAAATCCCAAAGCATGGATTTTTATGCTACAGGAATAAACAAACTTATTTCTCTTGTTGGCAAAAATGTGTTGATTGTAATGGTTCCTGTTTTGATTAATAAAGATGTGTTTGAGCCTAGTTACAATGACTTAAAATTCACTGCAATTACTTTTCCACCAACCTAATATTTCCAATTCGGAAAAATGTCTATTAAGGTCTTTTAGCCATTTAAAATTGGATTGCTTGTCATTTTGTCATTAAATAGTGTGACCTCTTTATATAACATCAAAATCAAACCCTTGCCACATTTGTGGTTTCCAAAGATTTTTTTCAATTGAGTTAGCTGCCTTTTCACCTTTTTAGCAAAATCATTTGAAATTAAAAAGTGTTTAATTTTAAGGCAGTCTCATTTATGTTTTTTTTCTTTTTATGCTTGTGCTTTTCTTGTGGTAAGAAATCACCACTTATCACAAGATCTTGAAGATGTTTCCCTACCTTTTTCTTTTAGGAGTTTTATGGTTCTGGTTTTTATATTTAGGTCCTTGATTTATTTTGAATTAATTTTTGTAAGAGATGTGAGATAGGGGTCCTCTTTCTTTCTTTTAGATATGAGTATCCATTTTTCCCAGTACCATTTTTTGAATAGGCTGTTCTGACCCAGCTGAGTGGGTTTGACAGCCTTGTCAAAAATCATTTGCCCATAGAAGTGAGGGTCTATTTCCAAACCCTCTATTTGTTTGTAGTGGTCAGTCTGTCTATCTTATGCCAATACCATGCTGTTTTTACCACTGTAGCTAGATAATATGATTTAAAGTCTAGAAGTGAGAATCCTCCAACTTTGTTCTTCTTTTTAAAGAGATTTTTAGTTATTCAGGGTACCTTCCTCTCCCAAATCAATTTGATCATTGGCTTTTCTGATATGACAAAGACAGCTATTTGAATTATTACTGGGATTGCATTAAATCTGTAGATCAGTTTGGGTAGAATTGATTTTTTTATATATAAAATAAAATATTTTAAAAGAGGTTTTAGATTACAGAAAAATTACATAGAAAGTATAAGGGATTCCCATTTACATCTTCTCTTATTAATAACATCTTACAATTGTGTGGTACATTGTTACAATTGATGCATAATTATTGAAAAATTGTTACTAACCAAGGTGTATAGTTTACATTGTGGTTTACACTTAATTTCAATGCCCAAAAATGTGCTATGTTCCACCTATTATTCCCTTCCTCTATCCTCAGAAACTCTAGTAACCACTATCGCAATGATATTTAGTCTTCCGACACATGAACACAGAGAAAAATCTATTTATTACTCAGTAATCCGTAAAGTGCTGTTGCTATACTAAAATTGAATAAATAAGATAATGTACCTATATGTGTATTTGATAACTACAAATGCTGTTGTTGATTGTGTATAGCTCTAAGATATGTTTAGTAAATTTAGTTAAAAGATGTTTGAAATCAACAAACCATTGTTTGGGTAGGGGCATTTTCATTAGGAGTTTAATATTACTTCAAACTTTCTAAAATGAAAACTAAAATTTTTCTTCCTTCTCTCAGGAGAAATCAAGGCTGCTGACATGTTGCTTGTTACATATACTAAAGCATGAAATTAATCAAGTCCATTATCAACCCCATTGTCACCCATTCACAACAAAATCTGGCCTATGTTGAGAAGCTAAGAATGTATTATAGTTTTAACTAACATTTTGTTTTGGGAGGAGATTCTACCAGCAATTTTTGATGTATAATTTAAAAATTGGTGAGATACTTTATCAAAAAGAAAATTAAAGCAACAGTCACAAAAGGAAATATTCTTAGTTAAGTGTAGATGAGATAGCTCACTTTTACTAGGTAAATGTGACAAATTTGTTAGATAGAGAGAGGGGAATTTTAAAAGTCTATCTTTCTATTGGTTGATTCTAGAGAACATCCATAGATAGGTCCTTTAATGGCCAAGGGCATTGATTGGTTTCCATACAATAGGAATTTATGACAGTTTTGTCAATTTGGAAAGTTAACAGTTACATATTTAGGATAAGTTCCAGCAGATGGGACATGATAGAAATATGATTGTCACATAATTAGCAACTAGGATCAATAGATATATCAATGCCTTGAATAGTTTGCTTAGCAGAACAAATTCTGTATATATTTAAATATGTAGTTGAATATAATGAATGACATACAAATAAAAATATAGAATTCAGATTCAGTTTTTCTACTTTCATGGATCACAGTAGTTACACAGAAAAATATTGAAATTTTAGAATTTCTTCAAAAGTATTGGAGATCATATTCTTGGAGTGCCATTCATCTAGTTCACTCTAACTCAAAATGCTTTTGTACAAAATGCTTTTGAAAAATGCTGGCATATTGGATCATTGTCTAACTAACTGAACATATCTTTTTCTCTTATTTGTGGTCAAGTCAGTTATTTTTGAACTCCACTATGGAGAGTGGAGTTGACAAAGTGACAAAGAGAGTGGAAGTGACAAAGAGAATAGGTACTCTTCTAGTTTGAGGCTTTTATGTATTCCAGAAAATCATGTCTTTACGGCTAATCCATTCCTTCAGGTGTGAACCTATTGGAGATGGAAAATTTGGCTAGGTTTCTCAGTAAGGACCTTTGAATGGATTACTACAGTGGGGCATGACCCAGGGAAGGTCTTTATTCTCTTAACTGGAGTCCTTTATAAAGGGGATGAATATGGAAAGAAAGACAGAAAAAACCCAGAAGATGAGAGAAAAAGCCAGAGGTCTTCAGAAGCTGAAGCAACAAAACCTGGAAGAGCAGGAAGCCTGGCAGATGCTACCATGTGCCTTACCATTTGACAGAGGAGTCCAGGGTCGCCCATAGCCAGTCTCCAGGGAGAAAAGCATTGACTGATGGAGACTTGATATGGACATTTTTATGACCTCAGAACTTTAAGCTTATAAGTTAATAAATCCCCACTGTAAAAGCCAGTCTATTTCTGGTATATTTCTTTTTGGCAGCTTTTAGCAAACTAAAACAGGTAATTCAATCTTTACCTTCGGTCATACCAGCACACACGTTAACGCACTTAGAGATCCTTATGGACATACCCATTGTTTTAGTTTGCCAAAGGGCTGCCGATACTAGAAATGTCCAAATCAAGGTACCATCAGAGGTCCTTTCTCACCAAAGTCAACTACTGGTGATCCTATTGTCCAGCCATGTGGTGAATCACGATGGCCACCAATCTTTCCTGAGTTCCCTGCCTTTCCATCCAGAATCTGCCATCTCCTGTAGCTCAGCTGAGGGCAACCAAACATAGGGCTTGTCTTTTGGGGCCTCCTCTTTCAGTCTCTGCTGATCCGCTCTCTTCCTGAGTTCAGCTACAAGCTATCAGGCATATGGCTTAACTCTCCCTGTACCTCAACTCTTTGAGCCTCTTGGGGGCTTCTCTCCTTGCAGCTCAGCTGTAGGCGAAACTGGAGTTCTTTCTCTCACATTGCAAGATCAAATACAATGGCTTCCTTTTCCTCTGTCTCTCTCTGTGTGCCTCCATTTATATCAGACCCAGCAAGCAGACAAAAGACTTAACCTGAGGCCTGCCTCACTGATGTAGTCCAGTAAAAAGGGTCTCACACCCACAAGAATTATTAGTTCAAAAACATAATCTTTCTCTTTTGGGGATTCATGAAAGAATTTCAAACTATCACACCCATAATCCTAAATTCATTTAAAACTCTTTTAACTTGAAATACTTTGATGTTTCATGCAAATGGAATCATATATATTTTCAAAATAGATGAAAGGGTGGAAGGATGTTCCTTCACTATTTTTTAAGGTGATTAAAAAAATTTATTAGAGAAGTGATGGAGTTTCAATTAAAGGCCATGACTACTGACAGAAAGGTCACCTTGGAATGTAATAAACAAGCCCTCCAGTCTCATGCTAATAGGAGCTGGGTGGGGAAACATCCTGAAACAACACCTGTGAATTGCAGAAATGTAACAAAGAACTGAGCTATTGACCTTTTAAGACTTGTTGATTTCAGTAAGATGTAACTGTCAAGTATCTATTACCCTTGCACATGCTCAGAGCATTTTCTTTGTTCTAAAGCCGGAAATAAAAGCCACACTTTGTGAGGTGGCTGGGCTCTTCTCTCCAGATCTGTTGGTCGGAGGGTCCCCTGATCCCAGATTTTTCTTCTCTTTGTCTCTTTTCTTTCTCCTCCAAGGCACCGTTTTCACCGACCCAGTTCCTGAATGCCAACAGAGAAGCTGTTGGTAACAGAACAAAATACAGAATTTCTTTATACCACCTTATTAACACCTTGCACTGATGTGGAACATTTGTTACGATTGATGAAAACACATTTTAAAAATTGTACCATCAACTATAGTCCATGATTTAACTTGGGGTTTACTGTGTTGAACTTTTCCATCAATTTAAAAAATATATATTCTATTGCCATATATACAATTTAAATTTTCACCTTTTAACCACATTCCTGTCACTATTTTAAGGAAATAAATTTCTCTATTGTCTAAGGTTTTAATTCAGGATAATTTGTCCCACTTATCTCCCTGCTCTCTCTTTTTCTTTCACCCCTCATCAGAACTGTATATTCAAGTATATCATTGTTTCCATTTTTACTGATTGGCAGAATCCTTCCCTTAATTTCTGTAATCTAAGAGTAATTTAGCAAATTTATAAATTTACAATTTCTCCAAGAAAGTTAAATGAATGTGAATTTCTAAATAAGAACAGACTTATTTTATGAAGACAACTCATGTGATTTCCAGTACAAATGCCTTCCTAAGCCAAAGAAAGGTGCTCAAGATGCAAAGACAAATGTGTAGAGTTTCCTGATACTGACATTGACATAATTATTTTTTAAAGAAAGTTTTTCTTAAGACCCAAACGAAATTGTAGTTCTTCACATCAATTTTTATTAAAACTTCTCTAAAAACATGAATTAGATTTATAAACATCTGGATGTATTGTTAACATCTTAAGAGCATTGGGTGCATATTCCCTTATTTCTTTCATTTTGTTTATTTTAGGGGTGGGTGATTCTACTTTAAACAAAAACCAGCAAACTTTCAGCCTTGGTAAATATTTCTCATGACACTTCTTTATATGTTGAATGAGGGTAGTAGAATATGGATTATATCTCTCAGCAACACTTATTCTAAGGAGAAAATAAGGCAGCAATGGGATAGGGTGTACATGTTTGTTCCTCCCCTACATGCTTACTATAATTAATTAAACTGGTTTATGGGTAAATAAATCAAAGCTTCCTACCCCACTAGAAATACAACTCCTTTCTTGTATTTTTCTCTCATTTTCCTTTTTGTCTTCTCCCCAAATCTTCATTAACTCTCTATTAAAATGCAAATGCTTTTGATAAAGATTGATACTTAGAAGGATTTGCTTCTGAGATAGTTAACCATTAAGAATATGGAAGGGAAGAATTGGCCAAAATTAGGCTGTTGATAATTAGATCTAGAAGCAAGAGAGAAAAAGAAGAGTGAGTAAAGATGAGTGAGAATATTTCAGAATAGTTGGAGGAGCTTTTGGAGACTGAAGCAAAGACACATGATTACTTTCAAATACTCACTCAGTACTACCATTAGTTTTAGTCAACTGAATTTATGTAACATGGCCTTGCTCCACCTGTTTTAGGCTGTTGGCTATTAGTTTGGGAAACAGCTGTCACCTCTACAATTCAGCTTTAAAATATTGAGTTCAGCCCGAAAACAAAAACAAAATAAAACCTAAGATAAAGAAATACAGCCCATCTAAATCAGTATCTATGGTATGAGGTGCCACCAAAGAAGAACACAAAAACTGATTTTATAAAGAAATAAGGTAAACTTGGAGTTGAGAAATCAGGGTGAAATTTTGAAGAATGAATAATAGAAATGTATTCATATTATTCCATTACTTAAATTTTTCAGAATCACATCTTACTAGCTGTACTGGCTAACAAAATCACTTGTGAGTATCTCTTTCTGACTCCTCATTCAATGAAGAAACATTTGCTTGAAATCAGCCACAGTGGTTTTTAAGTACTATCAATCAGTCACCCATCCTCCACCTTGCCCCTCCAGCACACTACTGCATATATAAAAAATAACAGAAAGAAGTCAATTGTGAAGGCCAAATAGGAGAGAGGTTCCACTGTTTCTGGTAATCAGGCCTTCCCTTGGATTTGATGTGAGTTGAACAAACACTTACTTCTTCAGAAAGAACTGATATTAAATGAAGAGAAGTTGAGGAATCCAGGTAAAAGGAACAATGTTAAGTAACTTTCACCAGGTAGACATTTGCAGACATTTCTGGATAAGAGTGTTTGTAATAATTGGATTCTAGTGGAGGTTGAAAATAATGCTTACTGTATGTATAGCAAACACTAAAACTGTGTGTGTGCATGTAATGTAAATCAGGGGTACCTTGGGTAAAGTCTTGAATTTCAGGTTGAGAAATTTAGGCAAATTTTTACAGGGAGAAAAAACCCTGAAAATCATCAAAGAATTTAAGACGAAAACTAAAATGGTCTCAACTGTGCAACTGTGAGGAGAATAAATTCAGTGGGGTTGACAGTGGAAGCTGACAATCATCTGGAGATTATTGTAATAAGCTAATTTTGAAGCCACATCAAGTCCTTTGTAAAAGCAGATAGTTAAAAAACATATGTGAATAACAATTAATGCCAAAATAAAATAAATATTAAAAGTGGGTGGAAAGTCCAAACTACTAAAAAGTGCTGGAACTAGTTTGGTTATGCCTATAGAAATCATGAGAATATGGTATTTTTTACTCATGAGCATCCATTGTCTTTTAAAAATCCTTCTCAAAAGGAGATATGATTCATTTGTCTCAAATAGACAATATGTTGATGAAGAAGATGGTCCAAAAAGAAGTCTGTTAGCTTGAGTGAAAATATTCACCAGTGATGAAATTGCATGCATGTGATTCTGCTAGTTTCCTCTAAAAGGAGTAACAATGGTGGACTCATTTAGAGACCTGTTAGAACTAAACCAAATGTTGACTATGTCAAACCTATCCATATACTTCCTTATATTACTAGTTTTGGAGTTTGCTTTTCTAAAATAATAGATTTTAAATATCAAAGTTTGTTGCCATCACTCTCAGACTTCACCTCCCACATATTGATCGAACACTGTTAGGCACTTTTTGTTTAAAGTATATGCGTTTTTAGAATTTACAAGACTGTCTTTTCAATTTGTGATATGCTCTGTATTTTCTAAAAAAAAACAAACCTCTTTCTCATGTAATTGTGATATTTTGTTTTACCTATTCCCTGATTAACACAAAATTGTAATATAGAAGTGGGAGCTGGGATATCTTTAGAGATCATATAATACTCTTTTTTTGCAAATGGAAAGAAAAAATTCTGAGATGTTAGATTTGTTAGTCAAACAGCTTATTAGTATAAACTCATTCTTTTCATTCATAATGATAGATTTTAATTGATTTTTAGTTTCAATCTCTTGATTTTTGTTGTTTGTGTGTGTGCAATCTTTACTTATTTTAATGCGGATTTCAAGTTATAGAGTTTAGTTTGCAAACCACATGAAGATATACTTGATGAAAGTCACCATGTAATCAGGATACAAGGTAATCAAAACTTTTCATTTTAAATTGACTCCAATTCTAACTACAACCTGGAATTGCAAAATGTTGTCAAGCAGTGATCTTTGCCACTCATATCTGAGATCCAAATGGCCCTACAGATGTGAAATTGTCTGTTGCTATGGAAGAACAGCTGGAATCAGTTAATGAGTCAAGTCAGCTTGAGCTGGAGCACTGGAGACTGGAAAGTTTCATCTCTGTGATAGGGAACTCTAGGAAAGGAAGCAGAGAGCCAGATTGCTTCAGGAGTGGCCCCATGAGTGACACAGCTGTATGCATAATTAGGCTCATTCCCTACTGGCAAATGGAAATGTTGTTTACCCTTGTATATATGGAACTTAGTCATCAGCAGACTAGTCTTTAATTCTGTCCCCACTGTGATAGAGAAGCAACACTTTCAGGTCTGATATCCTGGAGAGTCTAATAAAAATGATCTTTGTCTAGAGAGCAAAAGAAGCAAGTATATCATTTATCTTTAGACTTGAGAGAAATGTATGGGTTATCTTGGTGATTTTTGCTTGTTTTTCTTTATTCTTATATGGTCAGTAGTTATCTGTAGTTTGATAGATGAAGAATTAGAGAGGTTTATCACTTTATATCAGTTTGGGGCAAAGAAAGTAGGATTGGGCTAAATTGAGGAATGTGATATCATGGTTAAATAATATGAGATAAATGACATAAGACGTTACACTGGAGTGGAATTTCAATATTAGTTTATGAGTTTACAATGTTTATCTTAAACACAGAAATGTTGTTCCAAATGTTATAATATGTAGGAATTAGAAAACAAAATTCATTCTTAGAAATGTTTCAAAATTTCATACATTATACTTAGTAGGAATGATTATGCAAGGGTAGGATTTATATTTCCCAGAATCCTTCATTGAATTAGCTTCTCACTAATACCTATGTGATAAGAGAAAGGAGATGACTTATTTGGGGATGGGATGGGAGAATTCAGTTTTATGCTTACTTCTCTCCTCCTGTTCCAAGCAACATAAAGTAGTGAGATGAGGAATAACAAAACACAGTAATGAAGATAATAGTACATCCATTCATGTAACATTATTTACTGAATGCCTACTGGGTTCCAGCCATTTTTGCTAGTGCTGTGGGATATAAAGATGAACGCTAGACAATGTTCCCAACCTCATTTAATACAGGTGGCTTTCAACACACACACACACACACACACACACACACACACAATAAGGATTATGGATGAACAGGGAAATAGTACAGATGATAATATGACTGCCATGTAGATGCAGAATTTACCCAGAAAGGTATTCTTAGAAACCATATATGCTAATGAATAAAAATTAAAATTCAAAGTCTAGAAGAAATGTGAAAATTTAAAAGATAGATAGGGTGCCAACAGTAACTTGAGATGGGCCAAACGCATGCTGCAAAAATTATAAATGGTCAAACCACACTGAAGCTTCCAGATTGGTAGAAAAATGGAAGTACCAATAAAGGGGTCTATGGAAAAATTGCATGTATTGGTTTCTATACAGAAGACTAATTTTGATTATCTTCATTCTACAGGATTCAAATAAAGGTGTATTTAGATTAAGAGAGTTCTATACACCGGCTGCCCTACATAAATATGAATAGGCCATTTGAGGTGCCAGCTATTGTTCAAGCTTATCCATTTTGATGATGAAAAAATCAATTATCACCATCAGGCATTCAGTAATTATTTAATTACTAAATGAATGAATATGTAGTTAAATAGAATTAAGATACCTCTTATAAGTTTGAATAATTTGAATACTCATATTTTTATAAATTATAAATGTAATTGTATTTGTTTCCTTCAAAAAACAATTCATAAATTTATTTATCATACATTAACAAATTTAATGTCTCATAGATGAATACTTTTAATTAAAATCAGGATATGTCTTATAATCAATAGCATGTCATAGTTAATTTGAAATATTTCCTTTTTATTTATTAATCATGTGTGGAAGAGTGGTATGACTTACGTGTAATGGTCTTAAACTTAATTAATTATGATATATAGCAAATATATCTATCACTTTAAGCCAGGCACCAAGTGCTTTAAAACATTATATTAATTATATAGTATATAGCATATATTATATTATAAAATATAATATCATGTCATATCTTGTCATATTATATATATATTATATAATAAAATAATAAAAAGCAATCTTTATAGATGCCCTATGGGCAGAACTATTCGTATCCTTATTGTGAAGCTAAAGAATTGAAGCACAGATAAATTTATTAAATAACTTATCCAAAGTTACATGGCTAGTAAATGAATGGGGCCAGAATTCAAATCCTGATAGCTTGGCTCTCAGGTTTATGCACTTAACCACTAGGTAACACTAATCTTCCACCATACTGTGGAATGTTGATTCTCTTAATCTTCTGCCAACAGTGTCCTTTTGAGTTACTTCCCTCTAATTCAAATTAGGTATTAAAAAACGAAAATCTGGATTATTTTCTGAAATACTTCTCAGATTTGTTAAGCCTAATGTGTAATATAAATACACAATCTACTTCCAATTGAATTTAGATTTTTCAGTGCTACAATTTTAAAGATATTTTAATGTACCTAATGAAATAACAGCAATCCCCAGACACAAAAAACACATTTTCATTGGAAAGCATATTGGAAAATGACTCTTTCAGAACCCTTTGAACAATTAACATGGTAGTAAATAAATAAATAAATAAATAAATTGTACCATAAATGTGGATATTTAGCAATTAAGAAGAGGATGAAAGTTAAAACCATAATAAACAATTTTATATCGTATATTTACCAAGAAACTGAAAATAGTAGCAACTGTATTGAGTAAAGTCTAGAAGTTAATGTATAGTTCAAGTTGATTATAGCAGTCATGGACTCGCTGGTACATTCAGACATAAAGCCACAGAATCTCAGGGAAGAAAGGGGAATTAGAAAGTCCTTCATTAAGGGAGGAAGATTTATCATATGAGGAAATTAATAATTTTGTCTTTTTATATTCATTTTTTTCCTTAACTTTTTTCCTGCTTGTAAGGCTCTGTAGAGCCTTTAAAATTTTTTAATGAATGACTTTGAGTTGTTAGAACATAAGTTCAGACTGGGTCAGGCTGTGTCAGGCTTTGGGCTTATCTACCAGAATTAGGTCATTTTTCAAAGTGCACCAACTTAGGGGATGCCACAGAAGAGCTACAAATATAGAGGAGATAGTATCATAAGAACCTACTTAATTGTTGTTGATACTTAATTTAAAATAACTTAAGACAATAACAATTGGCTTGTCTGGATAAAAAGCCAGAGATATAGCTGGCTGAATCCTGAGGCTCAGAGTGTTTTATTAAAGACCTTTCTGTGCTGTCTGGATCCTTTTTCTTTCCCCCTGTCTCATATCTGGCAGCCTCTGCTTCCTTTTGCATTTGGATTAACTGTTTACCACTGCTGTGATGTCCTGAATCCCCACATTGACATCTTTTCAACAATGGAATAAAAAGAGATAAGAGACAGTCTTCCCCAATAAGTCTGGTGAAAATTATACTCAGGAGAACACTAATCAGCCTAAAAACCAATCATTTTGGCTAGTGACTGAGGCTCCTGAGTGGTGACAACAATCTGTGGTTGGGGTAATGAGCTACATTTTTCAAAATCTAGGACTACATGTCATGCAGAGTTCCTCAGAACACAGGTCCAATTAAAAGCAAAGAAACAAGTAAATAAACAGGACCAAAAGAACTGCTCAGGTGGAAGGAACTCATACATGCAGAAAATCCAGTACAGAACTCAAAGGCATTAGAAGATCCCAAAGCCATTTGTCGGAAAGAACCTAGTTTCTGAATGACTGCAAGGAACAGCACCCTAGCACTCTTCTGCTTTTGAACAGTGATCAGACACTTAATGTGAGCAAGAAAGAAACCTTCTTCGTGTTAAATACTGAGGTATTGAGATTGTTTGTAATGACAGGTCGTCTACTCTGACTAAAACTTAATGTTGCAAATCTTTTTCTCCTGACAATTTATCTTTTAACTTTGTTTCTGGTATTGTATGAGTTTATTCCTTTATGTCCTATAGATTTTTCTTACTAAGAAAGATTTTCTCAACCCTCATTTCTAAGGATCAGTATCAACTTGACACTTTGAAAATCTTCAGTGGTGTAACCTGTGACAAAATCAAGGAAATGGTGTTTTCTAAACAATGCTGATTTAATCAAATTGCTAAATGGCCTAAGGCCTACTATTACTTTCTAGATCTCAAGTCTTTAAGATTGGGCTTTTCTGTTTGCATTTACTGAACTGTGGATTTCTAATATTAAACTTCTGATATTACTTGGGTTCTAATTTTGTCCCTGGTTTGGTAATTTTTTAAAAAAAGTCTGAATGTATGTTAAGACAACTCAAAATCATACATTAAAAATTTTTTAAAACCTCTAAAAAGCTTATAGGCAGACAAATTTTTTTTTTATTTTTTTTTTATGTATCAGGATCACTCTACAAGAGTTTATTTATTTATTTATTTTTTTACCGGGAGGTCCTGGGAATCGAACCCAGGTCCCTCCATATGGGAGACAGACGCCCAACCATTTGAGCCACATCCGTCCCTCCAGACAAAATGTTTAAGAAAAACTGACTCTAAAAAAAAAACAAAATTATTTAATTTCCTCATTAGCCACATATTTTATTCGATTCTGAGATGTGTAAAATTAGTTTTATGCAAACTCTGCCTTTCCTAATTATTCAATGCAGCTCATGTATATGAAAAGTTGAAGATGTCATGTTGTCATTTTCTTTGTTTTTTCTATGGAATGCAGAGAGAAAATAAAGGAGAGAGGAAGAGAGCATTAAAACTAATTGGAAGTCAAATTTCCTGACTAATGTCAGTCCTTTTTATTCTTACATAATATGGGTGATAGCATATTTTCAATGCCAGTTCTCCTGAGTGGAAAAAGCCAAATATAAGCCCACCGTACACACGTAACTTACTAACCAGCTGAATGTTTGCATACTATTTAGCAAGTTTCCACTTAATTCTAATTATTATTTGACAGTGAAGGCACTAGGCTGATTTGTGTGCACAAAGTGAATTGTCAGTGAAGTAGTAAAGTTTCAACCTTAGTAGCTCAGTGCAGCTTCCATTCAGCACGAAATTATAGAGCAATTAGTATATACAAGGAACAATGCAAAGAGACAGGTAATCTTCCTTCAAAGAATGTGTGGTCTACAAATTATCTTATGGAGGACTAAGACAGGAAAGGAAGCGAGGTGATAGGAGAGAAAATAGATAGGCATCCAAAATAGCTCCAGAAAAACAGGAAGACCTTATTGCTGATGTTGAATGTGATTTTAACTAACTGAAAAACAGAAAATCATGTTTAAGTTCTGCAGGACATGGCAAAAATGTTCACTATATTTTGTAGTTCCTCCTGTCAAAAGATGGAATTCACTCTCCTCTTGAATTGCACTTGACTTTGTGCAGCTGACAATTAAATGTTGAAAAATCAATGTTATACAAATTCTGAATCTGGACCCCATGAAGTCTTGATGCTTCAATTATTGCTTCACTTGGAACCTGCCATATAACCAAATTTATAATGAGTACCTAACTGAAGGACCAAAGACCACATGGAAGAGAACAAAGGTGCTCCAGCTCACAGCTAGCTAACCCTAGAAACTCTATCCTAAGGTGTCTCTGATCTCAGAACCATGAGCAAGCTCAACTCACATAAGCAGAAGAACTTCTCAACTGAGTACAGCCCAAATTGCTTGTTTCACTAAATTATGAGCTAAATAAGTAGTTCTTTTCTTAAACTCCAATTTTGGGGTGAGCTGTTATGCAGCAGAAGCTGATACCAATCCACGAGGAGACTAGAGAAACTTTAAAGAATTTGAGTATTGTAGGACTTTTGACTGTGAGGAATAGTGATGGAAGATGAACTAACAAAAGGGTCATGATGGTAGGTGGCAAAAATGACACATTAAAATTTTTGATGTTTTCTTAGTTACAATAAGAAACCACTGATGAAACTGGTGTTTTCAAAAGAACCATTGGCCCCCACCATTGGTGGGGTAGCCAATAATAGCTGGGACCTTCCCCTTAGCATTAGCTATTAAACTTTTAATAGTTTAAAGGGTGACCACACAAGCCAAAATGCGTTCTCTCTGCCTAGAAGAGCCTGCACCCAATGTTGGTGAGTATTTCCGTCCTTCTCTCACATTTCTCAGCAAACTGTGTTCTTTTCTCCCATTTCCCAATAAATCATTTTTACTGGCCTAACTAAAAAATAAAAATAAAGAATATTTGGATTAAGTACTGAGTATAGATTAGAGGAAAATAAGAGCAGATTTAGAGTCATGATTAGAAATCCTCTGTGGTAGTCTAATTTGCACTCATTGGAATTCGTGACATTGACTATGGCATGCAGGTGATGGCAACCATTACTATGATAGAGAACACAGGATGGCAAAGAGGCTTGCATATGTATGGAGGAAAGGGGCTCTGTTTTGCACATATGGATGTTGATGTGCCTGCAAAAGAGTATTGTGTTATTAGGCAACTGAATATGTGAGTGTGGAAATCAAGAGAGATATCAGGGCTAGAGAGCTATATATTTTCAGCAATTGGAAGATTATTGTGGCAATAGAAATTAATAATATCATTTAGCAGGAATATGTTTAAAAGGGATTCTTAACATTTTTAAATTTATTTTTTAAACTGTGTAGATTTTGAAGTCTGATAATACATAAAGAAACTTATCATAAGAATGCTTTAAGTAGAATATATCAGCTTGCGTAACAAAGCAATTTAATTTAAATATATAAAACTAAATGTATATATTTTTAATATAGTTCCTTCTTAATTAAAATATTAAAAGTCAAGTTTAACTGAGGTCTAATCACCACCAAAATTTCCAATTTGGATGAACATAAACAATATTTTGAAATGCTTGTAATAACTATAATATAATATGAAATTATCAGTGATTTCTGTTGGTGACAAAGTCGTAGGTATTGCTAATATGAATGTATTTTTGTAAGCTACATTCATAATTAAAGAAAAAGAAACATTTCAGTTGGAGTCTAGTGAAAATAAAGTTTTTTTCCCCATCCAAAGCCATGGGGCATCTCTCCACAGACCTTATAGGGTTCTATGGACCTCAGGAGATAGTGTGAATACAAGCAGGACTACATAAGAGCTCTGAGTTTACCTATGCCTAGTCTAATGATTAAGACTAGGTAGAAGGGTAGAATTAGCAAAAGAGCTATAACTAATCACTTGTGAGTTCAGAGCACAGCCCAGAAAGATCAGTCTTATGTAAGATAGGGGAATAATTTTTTTTTAATTGGAAGAGAGATCAAAACATTTTGAATCACAACTCTGGAATCTGAAAAGCATTGGTTTACATTCTGACCCTGCAACGTGCCAGGTGTGTGAACTTGGACAGTTAGTTTAGCTCCTTTAAGCCTCAGTTTTCCTCATGTAATGAGATACATTGATTTCATTGTTTACCAATTGTTTAACCCCTGTAATCATGCTTCTTTACATTTGATTTTCACATTCTGCTTAGTAAATAGGTTGAGTCTAATTCCCAGTATCTTGAATCTGAGCTTAGCCATGTGACTTGTTTTGGCTAAAAGAGAATCTAAGAGGCATGGCACTGTTCCAGTTCATCTCTTGCACCTCTGTCATACCATGAAAATATGTCTGGACAAACCTGCTGGCAAGTGAAAGATATATGGGTACAGCCAAGTCATCACAGTGGCCCCAGCCAAGGTGAGCCTAGATGTTCCAATAGCCAGTGGACCCTTAGACATGAACAAGTTCAGCCAAGATTAGTGCCACTGCCTAGACACAGCTTATCTTATCCCAAAAGCTTGAGCAATGAATGTTCATTGCTGTGTGCCACTGAGAAATTGTTTGTTGGTTACAAAGAATTATTATAGTGAAAAATAACTGATATTAACGGATACAACCTTTTAAACTGTAATAGTTACATTTTCTTCTGTTATAGGGTGTTGCGAGAACTTAATATAATACATGTAAAATATTTTAGCAGACACTGAGAAATTATCAAGGATATACATATATATATATTTTTTTCAGTTGTAGTAAATGCTGTATAAAGGATGTGGCAGTTTAAGATTATTTTATGAGTCTCAAAAAGGAAAAGATTATGTTTGTAAACTAAACTATTCCTCTGGGTGTGATACCTTTTGATTTCATTAAATTCAGCTGAGGGGCCTTTGATTAGGTTACCTGCTAAGATTGCTGTAGGTCTTTTTATTGGACTAGTGAGGCATTACTCAGGTTGAGTCCCTGCCAACTTGCTGGGTCTGATATAAATGCACTCACATAGATGGACAGAAAGAGGAAAAAGGGAACTGCCATGTGAGAGAAAAGACTCTAGTTTTGTCCACAGCTGAGCTGTAAGGACAGAAGCCCTAAGGGTTTCTATACCAGAAGAGAGAGGACTACAGGATTACTTAAGCATGAAGCCCCAAAAGGCTGGTCCCATGGAGCAGTTAAGGAGGAGACAATGAGCCCTGAGAGGAAGGCTGAAACCTTGCAGAGATTGGTGGCCATCTTGCTTCACCAAGTGGTAACTCACCTGGATGAACAGTAGCTGATTTGGTGAGAAAGCATATCTAATGTTGCCTCAGACTGGGCTTTTCATGGCCTTGGAACTGTAATCTTTTACCCCAAATAAATCCCCTTTATATAAGCCAACAGATTTCTGGTACTTTGTATGGGCAGCCCTTAGGCAAACTACAATAGATGAGAAGCAAAAGTAAAACTTAAAAAATGGTATTAATTCAGTGGTCCCTAGTATTCTTAGAACAATTTCAGAGATATAGTGATGGCAAATAAGGAAAACAATAAACATTCAGAGCAATTGAGGAATAAATAGAAGAACAAAAGAAGGCAGAATGCTAATCATAACAACTAATGCTTATTTAGCGCATACCATATTCCAGGCACTGTTCTAAATAACAATATATAAATTCTATTTTTTTAATTCTTTAAAAACAATAAGACACACATGCACAGAAAGGATCAGGGAGGCCCCTAAACTTTGGGCTGGAGATATTCTCTAAGCTCTTTTTATGGATAAGCCCTGAAGGAAAGCACTCCCACGATTCAATCTGCAAAGATCAAGAAAGGTGCTTTCTTTTATTCCTTATCATGTGTTTTTGGTAGCTCCTGACATTTAAGAAAACTCTGATGCAAAGTACCAGGAACAGGCACTTCAAAGTCTAAATTCCAGCAATAGAACATTACCATATCAAACTGTCCGGATTTCAATAAAAGATTGCAAAACATAAAGAAACAAGAGGTGATGGCCCAGACAAATGAGAATATTAAAGCGATAGAAAACATCAATGAGGAGGACCCACCTGGAATATATACAAAGAATTTGAAAAAAAAAAAAAGTGTTTTTAATTTGCTCAAAGAGTTAAAGGAAAACATGAAGAAAGAATGGAAAGTAATCAGGAAAATAATAGAGGAGCACAAAAAGAATGTTAATAGAGACATGGAAATTATGAAAAAGAACCAAATAGAGGTGAAGACTATAGTAGCAGGAATTTAAAATTCCTTAGAGGGGTTCAACAGCAGATTGGAGCAGGCAGAAAAAAGAATTGGAGAACTTGAAGATAAGGCAATTCAAATCATTCAGTATGAAGAGCAGAAAGAATAAACAATGAAGAAAAGTGAACCATGGCTGAGGAAGCTGTGGGACACCATCAAACATATATTGGTCCACCAACATACACATTGAGGGGGTTCCAGAAGGAGAGAATAAAGAGAGAAAGGGACAGAGGGAATAGTCAAAAAAATAATGGCTGACAATTTTCCAAATTTAATGAAAGACATGAATATACACATCCAAGATGCTCTACAACTTCCAAAGAGTATAAATCCAAATAGACTCAAGCCAAAAATAGAGACTTCTGAAAGCCACAAGGGAGAAGCGATATGCCACATAAAAAGAAGCCTCAATTAGTTTAAATAACAATTTCTCATCAGAAACCATGGAGACAAGAAGGCAGTAGGGTGACATATTTTAAAATGTGACAGCAAAAATTTGCCACCATAGAATTCTATATCCAGCAAAACTGTCTATCAAGAATGATAGAGAAATTAAGATATTCCAATATAAACAAAAGCAGAGGAAGTTTGTTACTACTAGACTGGCCATTCATGAAATGCTAAAGATAGTTCTTCAGGTTAAAAGGAAAGGACAATAGACAATAGATCAAAGCTGCATGAAGAAGTAAAAAGATCCCCAGTGATGGTAAAGACATGGGTAAATATAAATGTCAGTACTATTGTATTTTTGGTTTGTAATTCCATTTTTTCTTTCTATAGGATCAAAAAGGCAAATGCAGAAAATACAATGGTAAATCATTGCTTTTGGACTCATAATATATAAACATGTACTTTGTGACAAGAGCTAAATAAAAGTGATTGAATGGAAGGGTATAGGAACATAGTTTGTGTATACTATTGAAGTTATGTTGGTGTCAAAGCAAATGAAATTGTTATAGATTTGGGATGTTAAATTTAAGCACAATGGTAACTACAAAGAAAAAGCATAGAATATGCAAGCTCACAGAAACAGAATTTAAAATACAGTTTCCAAAGGTGTTGGGGCAGTATAATGAGGTATTAATGCATAATGTGTGTAGGATTTCTGTTTGATGAGAGGAAAGTTTTAGTAATGGAAAATGGCGAGGGTAATACAATATTGTGATTAATTACATTAAATGGTATGCTTGGGAGGGTTTGAGATTGGCAAGTTTATGTTGTATATATGTTCCCATAATTTAAAAAAAAGAAAGTAACTAAAAAGAATATGACAATAAATGTAATATGCGTGATCCTAGATCTAGAAAGGGAGAAGAAAAGGCTCATGGGTACATTATTGTATTAGTCAGCCAAAGGGGTGCTGGTGCAACCTACCAGAAATCTGTTGGCTTTTATAAAGGGCATTTATTTAGTGTAAAAGCTTCCAGTTATAAGGCCCTAAAAAGTCCAGCTCAAGTACCATAAAAGGTACTTTCTCACCAAAAGTCACTGGCCACGTGTTGAAGCAAAATAGTGTGTGACGTCTGCAAGGGTTTTCAATCTTCTTTCTTCCTCTTGAGCTTCCATGGTCCCAGCTTCTTCTATTCTCAGCTGTAGGCTGGGTTAAGGAGCATCTCTGTCTCCCAGGGCTCATTTCTTTCCAGGCTCAGCTGCTCTGTTCTCTTCACAAGGTCAGTTGTAGACTATCAGGCTCATCTCTCTTCCCAGGGCCTCTGCCATGTCTAATGAGCTGTCTCTCTTCTTCTGTTTTCTTCTTTTCTGTGTCTAGTTCCATATGAAAGTCTATTTTATCAGTCCACTAAGGGGCTGGGACTCATCGCTGAGTCACACTCTAATGACGTGGTTGAATAAAAGCCCTAATCTTAACATAATTTAATCAGACAACTGAGCTAAATCTAATGCAATTCAAAGGGTTATCAGGCCAAGAGGTACAGACTAATTTACAAACATAACCTATATCTTTTTTGGAATTCATAAATAATATCAAACTGCCACACTTTAAATCTTATTTCAATATTAAATTTCTTGAACTTAATATCGCTACATAAGGTGGTTACATAAGTGACTATGCTTGTTCTTAGGATACGTATATGGAAGTATTGAGTTTCTAAGGAGTATGATGCATACAACCTACACTCAGTCATTCAAAAAATAGACAGGTGAATAAATAGATGGAATAGTACAGCGATTTTGACAAAAAGTTAAAATTGTTGTATCTAGGTATCTGTGGTGGGGAGTAGGGTTATGTTAGAGTTCTCTGTATGGGGATTTATTATGTTTATAACTGTACTCTAAGTTTGAATGTATTTCAAAATTAAAGAGTCAAAAATAAGAAGCAATATGAAAATAAGGGAAAAAATAATAGAAAAAAAAAAACTTTATGAAGTTATGGACCTGCTTTATAACCAATGTGGGAAAAACACAGATTGTGATTATGATTTGGAAGAGTGTCTTTCTCTTGCTTTCAAACATAATACCATTTTTTACAAATTCTGGCAAGTTAAGAGTAACTCATTCTATATCTTTAGAGGTATCACTTTTATGGATATGACCACATCTCATGGATTTTGTAATATTTCCTTGAAAGGTTTTTCAAGAAGAGGTTATATAGCATTGCATTTTTTAACCCTGACATGAAGGAAGTAAATCTACCTACATGTTTACTAAGGTATTTGAAATCATAGCTCTAGCTACCTGGCATAGAATCTAGAGGAGTCTGAAATTTGAAGCAAACCTTATAAAACAAAGTGCAAGCACTAGTCAAAAAGACCTGGGTTAGAATCCCTGCACCAATTCTTTATGACTGATTTCAGTGACTTATTTTTTTTTTTTTTCCTGTACCTCAGTTTTCAAAAATTTCAATTCAAATGTTAACCCTATTGATATATAAGGTTCTTATGATGATTAAATGAAATGATGCACACAAAGTATCTGGTACACTGACAATTACTATTGTCTGAAGAGTAATCATGGTACTGAGGACAAAAAGTTCATTGTAAATAACTGGTAAGATAGGATCAGTATTCAATTTACTAATGGTGTGCATTTAGTCAATGCAACAAAAAGTATTTAAGAAAGAGTGTGGATGCACACATATTAGTAATAAAACCTAACCCTTTAATTCCAGTGAGGTAATAATTTAGGAACATTAATACAGCATTAAGATACAGGATTAAAGGGTCCTTTTTTCAGGTTTGCTAGTTTATTTGTGACCTTGGGAATGCCCTATTACTTTTGTAAGCAAGACTTAATTTCCTCTTCCATAACATGAAACAGCTAGGTAGACCATAAAATTCTTCTTAGAGCTAACATTCTGTGAATCTTGTCAACTTTATATTTCAAATTTAGTATTCAGTAAGAATACCAGCTACTGTAGTTTGTATTCATAAGAGAGAAATAAGAAAGAATGCCTGATTTAAAGGACATAAGGTCCCTTCCTCTGAGTCTGTCACCCCATTGGCTCTGGTTTGACTCAGATGTTGCTTGATGAATAGCCAGGGCAATATTGAAACTCTGTGAAAGAAACTGAAGATTTTCTTTCCAAGGATTTTTGTTGAATGCCCCAGTTATTTCTATATTTATTATAGGAAAAACAAAGCTTGAAGATAGGCAACTTCTTCTCATGATAGTTCTTTAACAGAAAAATGTAGAAGCTTTAGGAAGACCCTAGGCTTTTTTGCTCCACAGATTAAATTGTGCAAATAAATGTATTACCAACACAATGAGAGAGGGTGGTGGTAGTGTGGAGGCTTAGCAGCAGTACCAGCAGCTTTCTTGTAATCTGTTGCCAAGAGGTCTGCATAAGAATCTTCTTCTAGCCCTGGACATTTTCAGAACTGAAATCTTGTCTAACTGGCAGTGAGAACTTGACTGGAGATTGAAGGCCCAAGTACTAGACTTTTAGAAAATAACCTTTTGTGGCCTTGTCTGCTGATAGCAGGTACCTGGTGCTGTCATATATGTTTTGCAGGCAACCAGCAGGTTTCTGGTGCCTTACTGATGGGACAAAAACTGAAGCAAAATTTTAAAATTTTGTTTTGTTTTTCTGTGTGTGTGGCAAAGCTGAATATTCCTCACATTTCCATTTTTATGAGTTAATCATAATACTGTTTATAAAAAATGAGAAATGCAAGACAAAATCACTATAACCGAGAGTTAAGAGTTAACAAATGATTAGGTTTATTGAAACACTGTATAGATGCCTTTTTACTTTCTAAGATATTGTAGAAAAGTAGAAAGCAAATCCCTGAAATTACTGAAACTTACTGAACTAGAACCCAGATGCCTTGATCTCTGAAAATGATTTTAAAACTATATAACTTTATCTTGTGACTGTCAAAACCTTGTGACTAACCCCCATTTTGTATCCACCCACTTACCCTGCCTTACAACTTTGAAGTCTTAAGATAATTAGACAGCCCCTTAATGTTTATTAATGATGGAACCTGAGCCAGCCCTATACCAATTACTCATTAGCATGAAGTTGCCTGGTCTTGGAAGCTATGAAACCATCAGAATGACCACAGTTCAGGGAGGCAGATTTTAGGTGGAGAGTCCATCTGAGCTAGCAATAAAACTTTCTCTCTTTGAAACCCTGATGTCTCAGGAATTGGTCATTAATGAAGTGCATCAGGCAACAAACCTCACTTTTGCTCAGTTACGTAACTCCTTTACTAAAAATTTAACAAGGACTGCAATTTAGTTTCTACCAAGAGTTCTAACACACAAGGCAAAGCACACACAAAAGTAAGTTACTCTCACAAAGTGAGGCAACATGAAAATTCATATTCATATTGGAATTCAAATCCAAGGGTATTATCAGTACTGCTTAATTTTAAAATTAAAAAAAAAATTTTTTTTTAAATAACTTTATTTCAAATTCAAACAAACAAAAAAAAAAAACGAAAACAACAGAAAAGGCAGCTCAACAAATTATGGAAACATTACTCCTAAAAAATTTCTGTCCAGGCACTTTTATCTCATGTAACTCCAAATGCTGACTCAATTGTTCTGCTAGTGTTCAGAAAGATACACAGATAAACACAGATTAGTTAAATGACATAACCAAACTCTCCTTATTAATGCAAAAAATGAAGAAGAGAAAAAAATGCTTAATCATATTCCCATTTCACAAAACCAAACTCCATGTATTTTTAATCTTTAGTATTAATATAGTACCTTCTTTGTTTTTGCTACAAAAACATTACAATGTTGTTTTTAACTATAGTCTATAAATTACATTAGTTTTATTTTTCCTGTATGTAACCACTTTCTTAACACCATATAGTAAAAGAACATTCCTTGTATAGAAGTACTGTTTAATAATTATATGTTTCAGCTGTTTCTCCCCTTCCTATCATTGATATTTTTAAAAATACTCTTAGGTTTTACTTGTGTTGGTCATTTGCTGTATTATAACATGTACAGATATTATTTTTGTTATTTTGTTCTTTATTCCTTGGTTATTTCACACTTCCTTTTCTGCTAAAATTAGAATCAGATGTGATAGAGGAATTGTGGTCAAAATCTCATTTTGATAATCTAATACTTCTCAAGCTTCAGAACCACTACCTTAGAATAATACTTTTATGCTCAATTCCCTCACCCAGGCTTACATAGCTTTCAAAATACCACTGGGAGGAAAATGTCTTCCTGAAACTCCATGGGATGGTTGTATTGTATTCTAAAACTTTTTGGGTTGATAGTTCTTTCACTTACTACTGCATAACAAGGCAACCTAAATTTAGTGGCATAAACAATAATTATTTTGTTATGCTTAGAAAGTCTGTGGACCCAAATTTCAGAAAGTGTGCATTGGGGATGCTTGCCTCTTAGTGATGTCTGGGGCCTCTTCTTGGAAAGGCCAGGGTAACGTGACACTTGGGAACACAAAGCTGAAGTCTTGTTCAATCACAAGGGAAACTCAGTTTTCTCTTCAGGAATGTGTGGGTAATTAGATTACCCAATTCATATAAGTTTGCTGTAAAGACTAAATGAACTAATTTATATTTTATGTATGTATGTATGTGTGTGTACGTGTGTCACATTGAAACATTTGAATTAAGTAAAAAAGAATTTTATTTAATCCATATATGTAACCCTAAAGAATCGGCACATAGCAGACGCTCTTTGCATATTTATTGTGAAAGAATGCAAAGAAAGCTCTTAGCAAGGAGTTCAATATAGAGTAACAGCTCAAAAATATGGTTTCATCTCAAAAACTATTATTTTATGGGCTCTATTCAGTAGAGCATAGTGATTTTGAGCACTGGCATTGAAATTACTCTACTGGTTACGAGCTATGGATAAGGCCTCAGATTCCTCATTTATAAAATAGCAACGATTAAAAAAATATTCCTACTTCATCAGGGTATGTGAGGTATAAAGGCATAAACAAGTTAACAAAGTAAAAACTGCTACATCAAATTTTGGAACCACTGTTAAATATCTTGTAGGATGCTCCTGAATTGCACAGCAAGGATTTGGAAAAGGAGTTCTATATGAAAAGGGCTAGGTTCTGGGAGACTCAGAGAACTGGCAAGATGGGACTGTACCAGAATCTAGTACTTTATAAATCAGATTAAAAAATATATATATATTTCTTAACCCATGATCCATTTTCTCTTAAATTCTACCCACCTTTGCAATTTTATTTGGGGAATGTTTTGAAGAGATGCCTCTCAGTTCTGCTCTTGGAAAGGAGATATTTTTCAAGTGTCAAAAGGAGAAATGCCCTTTACCCTTCTTCCCGTTCTAGTAAGCATATTATGATAATCAGGAGAGAACCCCAGAAAGGGAAAAATCATCAGAATAAACCTGAATTCAAATGGATCAGCTATTATTCTCTATTTGAAAACATTTTTTCAGTGCTAACTTGATAATTTGGAGTTCAATTCTTTTAAGCTGGATGAAATTTCTTTCTAGTTCTGTACACTGAGGTCACCTCAATCACATGTCTACCATCCCTATAAAAACTCCACTTTCCATTTTGTATTTGATTTTGGAGGTTGAGTTTAGACAGAGGCATAAAGTAATCTAATTAAACTAATTAAAAATAAGATATAAAAATCTTAACCTTCCCAAAGACATTTAAATTTTAAATGAAGTGGTTTATTAATAGCAATGAATCTCTAGTTGATGAAATGCCAGGCTGTGTGATAATAGAAAAAGGGAGAAACTAACATTTATTGAGAGTCCACTATGTAACCAGACCTTTGCATATGGCCATCCTTAGAATTAACATAATAAGTAAATATATTACAATTTGAAAAAATATTTTAAAGACTGAGAGCAGTTAAAACATTTGCCTAAATCACACAGTTAATATTTCAAAGACCTCAGAACTGAACAATCATTTTTACAAATAATCACACAGCACAACAATCACAGCAACAACTATCATTTATTTATCCTGAATCCCATAATACTGGGAATGGAACTAGCCTAGTTAAAAATTGGTTCATCCACAACAAAATATTAAACTCATATCCTAGGGAGTCCTGCCCCATTCTCAAATAGAGTCACAAGAATCTCCAGATTACATAAGCAGTGCCTAATAAAAGAAAACAGTCAAATATGCCTAGCCCTCAATATTAACGCTTGTACTTTTGAACCTTATCCTTATAAAATTGAAACTTAGCCTAATAATAGCTATTGCCTAAGAGTTACCTCATGAAACCTCCTTGTTACTCAAATGTGGCCTTCCTCTAAGCCAACCTCGGCAAATAAACCCACTATCTCCCCCCTGGCATGGGATATGACTACTGGGGATGAACCTCCCTGGCACCAAGGGATTAATACTAAGCACCAACCAGCAATGCATTGGGAAAAAGACCTTGACTAAATGAGGGAAACATTAAATGCAAATGAGTTTTTAAGGCTAAGAAATTTCAGAGTAAGTCGGGAGGCCATTCCAGAGGTTATGCTTATGCATGTCTCAAGCAGATCTCACTAACTGCCACAGTCAACAAAGCACAAACAGGGGTGATCCTAACAGCTCTAGGGACATCTGGACACTATAGGCAAGGCACACAACCCTATGAAATAAGCACCCCAATGGTGGGCTTCCCCTTGGAATATATGATAACCTATTTCCCCATTGTAACAGAGTTAGACTGATTTATAATTTCCCTACACATGATTTTCTACTCCTTTTATTTGAACCTATCATTAGCATTATACCCATTAAATATATGTCCAAGAGATTTAAACCTTCTGGCAGTTCACATGCTGGTTGAGCCATGAATCGCATCAGAGCTGCAGCCAGCACCTACTCTCCAATGCCCAGAACAACTAACAAAGTGATGATAATGGACATCCCCCATGTCAAAAAACAAAGGGTATCCATAATTTCAAGAAAAACAGTTCCTTGCATCTCACCTATAAGATCTAAGGCCCCTCTCAATCTGAAGCATAACAGAATCACCTCCCTAAGATCCTCAAGGTTGAGGAATGAACAAACATTAAGTTGGAATGCAACTATGGACAAAAGTAGACATTTTTATTGTTGTAATGGAAGAACTTGTAACACTGACAGAAAGATAGTGGTTACCAGAGGTTCTCAGGGGAGGAGAAGGAAAAAATAGGTGAAACATAGGCTATTGTAATTGTTCTGCATGATATTGCAATGATGGATAAAGGCCATCATACATTTTGTCAATACCTATAAAATTGGACAGTGAAAACTATAAACCATAATGTAAACTATAGACCAGGGTTAATAGCAATGCTTCAATATGTGTTCATCAACTGTAACAAATGTACCACACTAATGTAAGATGTTACTAATATGGGAAAATATGAGAGGGGGAGGGAATGGGGCATATGAGAATCCCCTATACTTTCAATGTAACTTTTCTGTAATCTAAAACTTATTTAAAAACAGTTTATTATATGAAAAAATTGGTGCATACAGATTGATTTCATGAGAAAATATTTTGATTGATGAAAGAACAATGTCAGTTTCCCAAATATAAAGATATATATAGAATTTTTAATAACATGAGTATGCTAAACTAATAGAAAATAGAGCCATTTTCATTGTTTCATAGAGTAAGTTTCATTTGTCAGTCTTCTTGGTCTTCTTGTAAAGATTACATCTTTCTCTCTAAACTGGGCGGCAAATTGCTAACTTTTATTCAAAGGTATTAAATAGTAGATTTATCTTCTTATCTCTGGAAACCTGTTGCCACCCTCATACTATATGATTACAAGGTAGGACATGTGGTCATGCCCATTCTCAGGATTTTCAAAGCTATCCTTGTATTTTTTGCCTCTATTGCTATGGAAATGATTTCTTATTTTATCAACATTTCTCTTTGTATGGTGTCAAATCCAGATTTCCACTAATAGTTTCTTTAAGCATCAAAAAAAGTGATTTCTTCATTCACAATACATTTCCACCTTTACAGTATGCAAAAATCAAATATCTGGACATAAAATATTACATAGATACTATGGAATTTCTGGTTTCATGTCTTCTGATAGACATTCATTTTATGGTTGTTAGAAGCTTTCATTTTCATTCTGAACATTTTGGCATTTTGGCATAGGAGTAGAATGTTTTGTAATAGAGAAGAAAGTCACTCAAACAGCTTCCCTGAGTGTGAAAAGCAAAGACAGCTCTGTAATAAAGAGAACAAATAGAGAAATTTTGTCAAAGCAGGCACTGCAGAATGACCAGCAATATTAAAGTGCCAAGTTGAAAATTTTCTTGCAACTTTTTATTCAGTCAAGTTGATATGAAATTTTCCCTGAAAACACTATGTTAACAAGTTATAGCTTCTAAGGTTTTTAAGAAAGGAGGATACACATTTTTGTTAGGTGCAAAATTCGCTGGTATTTTTTTCTTCTTCTTCTGGAATACTTGCTACTTCCATAAAGGGAAAAGTCACTAACATTTACCATATGATCATGTTCTACCTACTTGGTTGGCTTTTTTGTGGACTTGTTTACCTTAAGCCTATGTTGTGAAATTACCTTGCTTTATTGGTCTTTGCTATCAATATGTTGAAATTCCACAAGAGGGAAATTCCAGTAAGAAAATGGAAAAAACTGGGCTCAAAATGATATGTTATTTCCCATCAATTTATAGGAATTGATCAATTAGTCTATTAATTAGGAAGATTTATTTTCCTCAATGGTAATGTTTAAATTATACCAACATCCAATGAATAACTTATCTTTAGTCCCAGAGTAACTTATTTCATTGTATTTATTCTTATTTCTATTTTAGGTAAGGTTCTGGAAATTTTATGAATCTGAGTCCACATTGACATGTTCCCCAGGCTCTAAATCTTTAAATGTAACAAATAATCCTTCAGGAGCATTCATGATTTATAATCTATGTTTGTCACCTGGAACCAGTATTTTTTTTATGACATCCCACCATCCATCCAAGAGAATTTCTCCAAATTTGTCTCACTTTTATTGACTTCATGAAACCCAAGGGAGAAATCAGGTATTGCTTTCATAACCTCTACCAGAAATGGATTTATGACTTTGCTCAGAGGAAAGACACCAGGAAGCTGAACTTTTCATTTTAGTTTACTGTTCTTTTTCTTTATTTTTCCTATAGCTTGTGGAAGCAGGGATTATAATTTTCAGTTGAGTTAACTGACCTGCATGAAGACACATAAAATCCAAAAGTATAGTCATTCTTTGTCTACTTTGTTATACTTTGTCAGTAGATTGGTGCTGTTTTATTAGTCTTGACTATGGAATTAATTCAAACAAAAAGTTCTTTTTAGACTGAATGGCCATATTGACTGATTTAACTGATCAATTTTATTTAAATAATCCAACCAATAGAAGGTGTAGACAAAAATAAAGACAAGAAATAATTTTAATACTATATGTGTGTAATAACAGCCTACTGAATTTGAAAAGTTAAACTCTACAGGCTGGAATGGAAAAGCATCTTCTCAAGGCAAGAATTCCAATTATCTAATAAATTGCATTTGTTGAAATAGGCATTTTCTTTTTTCTAATGGTAGCTAATAATAAACTACTACAATGGTCATTTCATTTAGTGACAGCTGTCTAAGTATTCTCCACAGAGATAGGATTGTAATAATATTGTGTGGGAGAGGAGGTAGCATACTTATCTCTAACCAAGAGCCTTCAAAGTGGTTTGGTTTCTAGTTTCCTTAAACATTCATTTAAAAAATTATCATACAATGTAATTATTAAATTCTATAGAATAATGTATTTTTTAATTTATAAAATTATTGTATTTTTTTTGATTATGTGATTGGAATGTGAAAACTAAAATAATGAACAATATACATTGACATTTTTTAACTTTTCATTATATTAATAAATATATCAATAAATGCAACAGAGTAAGAAAAATTTTAAACCTTGGAAAACAGCATATTTTTACCTCCAAAATATTATTCCTTGTTTTCTTTTTCTAATATATAACCTGGGACACATTATATTTGCATGGTTTATTTAAAGTTGCAAATCATTTAAATGACATTAATTCAAATGCCAACTTGATACACTGCTATTCATCAATGAAAATAAAAGGTAATCTCTAATTATTTAATCTTAATGCATTTTCTGCTTAATCATTTATATTTTAATTAAGAACTTATGTATATAAAATATATGAGTGGTGTGACTAAAAATACTGTAAAAATTATTTCCTTTTCTTTATAGATAGTTCTCTTACCCGGGTATGGTAGAGTGGGATCTATGAATAAAAGCTAAAGAATAAGTTATGAATATGTCTAAGGAGAGAGAACAATAAGCACTTGTTTTTCTTTACCCTTTTAAGTAAAAACTGGTCCACCTTTATTGCACACCATCTCTGGGTCATGCACTTTTCAAAGAATTTTATATTATTTACAACAAATCTAATAAGGTACAGTAAAACATATATATATTCCCTCTTTCAAATGTATCTTTATAGCTATCATCTTTCTCTTCTTTTCTCTCTCTTTCATCTGGATCTCTCTCTATATCAATGTACTCACATGCTTGATATATTTCTATATCTATCTATCTTTATAATATCCTTGATATTAAACCTATATATATAACTATAAATGTTTCAGTGTAAATATAAACATTATAAATTATATGTGTATTTCTTGGTGTGTGTGTGTGTGTGTGTGTGTGTGTGTGTGGAGAGAGAGAGAGAGAACCCAGGTAGATAAGTAGGTAGATAAATAGACAAATAGACAAAGGGCATTTTACTTGATTTTAGTTGTGTAATATTTGAATCCCTTTTTTAGAATTGGTGAATTTACCTCTGGTTGAGAGACAGAAGCTTCTTCATCCAGAACCCTGAAAACTAAGGGTGTGTATACATGATCTAATCTCAGCCGAAATGGTATGGCTGACTGGGATTCTATATCTTGAAAAAGTAATTCAGAGAAGCAGGAATGTTTAAAATTTACTCTTTGGTGGTAGGGCTGGCATTCAGTTTCTAACAAAAGTGGTGGCAGCAGAGTACTAAGCATATTGGCATGGAACCAGGTTCTTGTTTGTAGCAGTTATTTCATAAAACATATTTCTTCCCACCGGTTTTATGGTACGATGGGGTTGTGTTTTAGACTGTATAGTCTCCTTTTCTCCCTATTTTAATAAAATTTTATTGAAGTATATCATTTATACATGAACATACATAAACAATACGTGTATAGTAAAATTTGTGAATTTGCAAAAGAAACATGCATATTATTATAAAAGGCTCCCAAACATCTCTCTACCACCAGCACCTTGCATTTTGGTGAAATATCTGTTATGGACTATGAAAGGGTATTATCAAAATATTACTGACTATAGCCTATATCTTACATTTGGTGTATTTTCCTCCAACCCACTCAATTATTAACACCCTATATTAGTATTAATTTATTGCTCAATAGAAAGTGTTCTCACATTTGTCTTATTAACCATAGTCCATCATCTACCACTGGATTCCCTTTGCTCTACAGTCCCATGCTTTGTACAATCCATTCAAAGTGTACACTCAATGGATCTCATTTTCATCCCAGAGTTGTGCTGTCATCATCTACCTCAGTCAATTTTAGAATGTTTTTATTACTCCAAAAGGAAAAATCCCATACCTCCTTACACTTCCCTATTATTGTCCCTTAGTATTGAAAAAAAAAAATCTTCTTGCCATTGCTGCAAAATATTACAACATTACTGTTAACTATCATCCATAAGTTCCTTAGTTGTAATTTCCCCATGTATCACCATATTCTTAACACATTTTTTAACCGTCATTTATCAGCTGTCCAATCACTTCTGAGCTATTTGCTATTCTTCTAAAAATAACATTTCTGCTTCAGTTAATCAGTTGGTTTCTGTTACCTGCAACCAACCCTTATTGGTAGTATTCATTGGATTTGGGAGTGTGGAGCAGCAACAGACTCCATGAGAACTAGAAAGAATTTAGAAGACAGTGAAAATTCCATACTTATTGACAGGAACCTGGAAGCCTATGACTTGCAGAGGTGAAACTACTAGTTAGTGTATCACTTATGTTACATAAAAGGAAGGAAAGATTTGAGAAATTGAGCTGCTGATAATATAAAATAATATGAAGGGTATGAGGAATTCAACTATTATTACATGTGATGCTCAATCCAAACAGCATTGGACAAGTTAAGAAAACAACTATAGCAGTTTTGAATCTCTAAATTTTCAAGTCAAGTGACAACTGAAACCCAAGGATAGACCACAAACATGGTCAATCATTTATATGTCTTACCTTCACAGGATTGAAGGAGCCAAAAAAAATTTTTATTTGATTCTGAAAGTTGCAAAATTACAATGACAGTTGAATTTAGTCTGAAAAGATCTCTTATGTAAAAATTAAAGTACTGTGCCTTCAAGAAGAGGATTCAAAATTTTATGTCAATTATTTGGCAGATACTGAATGAAGATGGCCTAAACACCCAAAAGAGAAAGTTTTCATTATGGCAAAAATCTGAGAGTTTATGGAAATGGGAAGAGTATAATTTAGACCATTTTGAATTTATTAATATAGATGCAGTCATCAGAGTCTGGATTCAATATGTTAGCTTGAATCTTACCAAATTTTGCCTATGTGTTTGCCTGAGACCTCACCTCACCGAAAGTCCATGGTATAAGGACTTCAGATACCAGGAATTCTTTAGTATAAGTTGGATAGTAATATCCACTTTTTGTAAGTATGAATGCAGATTATGTCTTTCATTTGTAACTTATCAAAAAGAACAGAATTCACCAATTTCTTGAAAATTTGCTTTGTGAGAGCAGCAACATAATTTTTATAAAAGTGCTACCAAGTTTTTGCTTTTTAGTTTTTTTGTTCGTTCTGAAAATTATAGATATTAGTGGGTGATTTTGATGCTTGAAACGGGTTCCCTGACTTTAGCTGGTTTGGGAGGACCTGGGAAGAATCCAAAACATTGCCATAATCATGCGGCAGAGCTGAGGATTATAAAATTATCAACTGGTAAAATCTTTAGCTAAGACTAATTCATCCTTAGTTTCCTTGAACTACAGTTTACCAGCCCACTAATGTACAAGATAATTTGTGTGGCTGAAATTCCTCTTGGTATAGTGAACACTGAGCCAATGTAAGAGAGAGGCATATTCTCATGCAATTAAGAAATTTGAATTCATTCTTACCCCTGCATATAAGAAGTAATATAGTTGATTAAAGCATTATGAGAAGGGAAAACAAACTCAAATGCAGTATGACTGACTACTTCAGTGAGGACAAACTGCTGCATTCTTTTGAATCCTCATTTCCTGCTCTAGAATGCATTTCTTCCCCCAGTGGACATCTTCTATTCTTATTAAAAGAAATTCCACCCAAACTCAAGAGTGTGGTGGCATGGCTGTAGTGTACAACCACAAGGTGACCAAACAATAGTTTGACTCCAGAACATCCTCAGTATATGGATCAGTTAGTCTTAAAATTCACTACATGGATTAAGAGTGCAGTTCAGAATTGGGTTACACTGAGATTAGGTGTCTTTTCAATCTGTCCTAAACAAAGTTTCAAAAAACCTAAGAAACAAGTTTCATCAACATCAATCTGTTTATTTTTGAATTAAAATCAGTGTGAATTTATCTTTCAATCACAGGCTAACTAAAAGTATTCAGTTATTTGGGAAATACAAATGTGCCATCTGAAGTAATATGATTTACAGGTCTACTTTTATTAAAAGATGTTGCTCTTCTCTGGTAAGAAATTCAATGATTTGAGAAATGTTAATACAAGTAAAAAATGAAAACCTATGTTAATGTTGTATGATGTTGATAAGGAAAGATGATGTTATTAAGTATGAAATAATATTCTGGGTAAAAGAAAACAAACAAGCAAATAGGTTTTTTGTTTGTAAAGATTCAAATAAAAGTATTGATTCTTCTCTTCAGATATGAGAGAGAATTTTCTAGCATAAGCTCATATGAGTATGCTCATAACACAGCTTTGCAATTAGCAGTTCTATTCATTACATCACTATACATACAAAGCAACTTTCAGTCCTGTGCCTTTATGTACATATAAGAGAGTTTACCATCTATGACAGAACATTACAGTGGTGGAGAGGATCCACAAAGCTATATATATAATATATATATATATATAATATAAAATATTCGCTTACAATATTAACTTCAGGTAAGTGGAATAATACCATGGCTCCTTTGAAAAAAAAAGAAAGATTTAACCAGAGAAAAAGAAAGCACATTTTCAAGTGATTTTAGTCCATGCAACTCAGTTCCAGAAAAACATTATAAATTGTAGCTTGTCAGGAGAGAATAAAGTTAAAATTTCAATTCTGATTATATTACGAATATTGAATTCAGAGCAAGAGTAATATATAATAAATTGTGAGTGGAGATATAGAGAAAGAACATAGGAGATAAAACAAGTTTAATAAAAGCACCTATCTCATCATAAACCATGGAAACCAGCAGGAATTGGAATAGTACTTTTCCAGTACTGAAAACAAAGAACTGTCAAATCAATTAAAAAGTAATCAGGAAAGACACAGAAGAATTCAATAATGCCATAATCCAACAGTATCTAATTGACAACTATTGCGTACTAGACACAACAGTAGCAGAATACACATTAATTTCAAGTGCCTATCTAATATATACCAAGATACACCGTCTCCTGAGCTATAAAACAAACTTCAAAATTTTTTAAAATTGAAATTATACAGTGTTTGTTCTCCAAACTCAATGGAATCACAGTAGAAATCAATAACAGAAAGGTAATCAAATCCCCAATCACTTGGGAAGACCCTTTACATAATCCCTACGTTTAAAAAAAAAGTCATAAGGTAAGTAAACTGTTTATTGAATTGACTGAATAATGAAAATAGTACATGTACATATTTATGGGACATTTTAAAAGCAGTCCTGAGAGGGAACTCTAGCACTAAATGCATACATTAGAAAAACATACTTGGAAAAATCTCACATTGATCAAATAAGCTCCCACCTAAAGAATTTTTTTAAAAAGAGCCGAAAAGTATACCTAAATCAAGCAGAAGGAAGTACATATTAAGGAGAAAAGCAGAAATAAATGAAGCTGAAAATAGAAAATGGAGAATACCAAAACAGATATCACAAATATAATAGCTGATTTGTAAAAATGAAGAAATTTCTTGTAAGATAAAAAAAGAGGAAGAGGGATGGCACAACTTGCCAATATCTAGATTGAAATAAGATATTACTACAGATTCTTCAGGCATCAAAGGGATTAAAAGCGAACACTACAAATAACCGTACCAACTAAACTTGACAATGTTGTTGAAATAGATCAATTCCTCAAAAACACCAATTATGTCAACTCAATTGTTATGAAATAGAATATTTGGATAGATCAATAACTATTAAGGAAATTCAATTTTTATTTTGAACACTCCCCAAATAATAAATTCCAAAGCCCCAATAGTCTGAAATCTACCAAACACTTAAAGAATAAGTTCTCTAATAGGAAATATTCTGCACAATTTCTTATAGAAAATAGAAAAGGAATGAATGCTCCTTAGTTCACATTATGAAGCTCTAGTATTAACCTGATCCCAAATCAGACAAAGACAAGAAAGAAGGAAGAAGAAAGGGAGGGAGTGGAGTGGGAAGAAAGGAAAGAAGGAGACTGCAGAGCAATATCTTTCATGAATGTAGATATAAATGGAAAATCTTTAATATACTATTAGCAAATAAATTTGAGCAATATATAAAAAGAACTATATTCAATGGTATGTATACAAAGTGAGATTTATCCTAAAAATTAAGGCTTATTCAATATTCTAATATCAGTCAATATAATCCATCACATTTGCATTTATTTCTTTGGTGAAAGTCTCTGTTAACCCAAGCTATAAACTAGGAGAAATTATTTACAAACCACATATCCAAAAAAACAGATGGTATTTAGATTATAAAAAGAAGTCTCAAAATTCAGCAATAAAATAGACAAAAATATCCTATTAGAAAATGGAAAAAAAAAAGAGAAAGAGACATTTTACCAAAGCATATATATATATGTAAGCACAGAAAAAGATTACTCAAAGTCATTATCAGGGAAATAAAAATTAAAACTACAATGAAATATCACTACATACATATCAGAAGACTAAAAACAAAATGAACCAAAGCCAAACAAAAAAAGTGACAATGTTAAATTCTTTCAAGGATAGGGAAAAACTGGAGCTCCCATTCATTGCTTATGGGAATCTAAAATGGTGCAACTACTCTGGAAAACAGCTTCGCAACTTACTGAAATATTCAACGTGCAACTAATATATGAATGGACAATTGTGCTCTTGGTCATTTCTACCAGAGAAATGAAAACCTATGTTCACACAAAAGCCTGTACAAACATGTTTATAGCAACTTTATTCCTGGTAGTCAAAACCTGAAAACAACACATATATCCTTCAAAGGATGAATGGCTAAACAGTCTGATGAAGTCGTACCATGGAACACTAATCTGCATATAAAAAGAACGAACTTGTTATTTGCAAAAGCCTGGATGACTCTCCAGAGAACTATGCAGAATGAAAAAACCACTCCCCAAAGTCTACATATTTTGTGATTCCATTTATAGAATATTCTTTTAATGTTAAACTTACAGAAATGGAGAACAGATTATAGTTGTCATGAGGTAAGGATGGATTGGGAGGGAGGAGAGAAGTGGATATGGCTATAAAAGGGCGACATGAGGGATCCTGGTGGTGATGGAAATGTTCTGAATCTTGATTGTATCAATGTCTCTATGCTGGTTATGATATTGTAATTTGAACACTGAAATTTGAACAAATTTAAGAAGGCCTTAAAGTCTGGTGAACTTCCCACAGAAGAACTGGAGTGATGAAAATAAAGTTTTCCAATTTGAGAGGAGAATATTTTCTCTCTAGTAGATATTTCAGCAGGATAATTCCCAAGCTTTGGGGAGTGTTCCATACACTGAAACAATTTTAAAATAAAGTCCTTTTGATAATTTAAACTATCTCCAGAATTGTGTTTAGTTTAATATGTGAATTATAAAGTATTGTGCAAAACTCTGTGAATTGGCTGCCCAAAATCCATTTGCAATAGTATCTGTCTCTTATAGAAATTCTTAGTCTATGAAGAAAATTCAGATACTCATTTTTATACCTTTAGCTAAGAGTGGCTATAAGATTAACTTCCAGGCAATGAGATATATGAAATATATTCAGGGACCTCCCAAGAGTTTACTTCCTTTCTAACCTAGACTATCTCTTCACAGGAAAACAGAATGAGACTCTGAGAGTTTTAACTGAGGACATCATATTTTAATTATAAAGATAAGGCCAAAATAATCAGAAATGCCAAATCAGAGAATCTGCCCATACCACCAAACCCTGTAGCTACTCAATATACAGTTCTTGTTACAAAAGACAAACTTTCCTTGTTTAAACAATCAGTAGGTTGTTAGTCTGCTACTTGCTGATGGTGGAGTATATGAGTATTTGTCAAGTGTCTCAGTTTTCTTGAGCTGCTATCACAAACACTACACAATAGGTTGGATTAAAACAAGAGAAATTTATTGGCTTATGGTTTTGAGGCTAGGAGAAGTCCAAAATTGAGGTATTAGCCAGGAGATGCTTTCTCCTCATAGTCTATAACGTTCTGGTGCTGGTGATCCTGAGGGCTCTTTGGCTTGTATCCCTGCCTGATGTCATATGGCAATGTCTTCTCCTTTCTCTTCTGGAGTCTGTTGACTTACAGCTTCGATCTTCTCCCTGTGGCTTTCTCTAGGTCTATACATTTCTTTATAAAGGACTCCAGAAATACAGATTAATACCTACCCTCATTCAGTTGGATTACATTTTAACTAAAAATAACTTCTTCAATAGACCCTATTTACAGTGGGTTCACACCCACAGGAATGTAGATTAAGGTTAAGAACGTGTCTACACTGGAGTACATAATTCAACCTACCACTGCAGGAAAGAATCTTGCTGAACTAAGTTAAATTTTTGAAAGTCAATACTATGGATAATGTGAGAATCATAGAACGGAAAATTTGAGGATAATACTTTCCTAACAAAGAAAGAAGGACTAATATTTGATCAGACTTTCTCATCATGACATAATGTTGGCATTTAAATTATATGAATAAGGGGGAGCGGATGTGGTTCAAGCAGCGGAGTGCCTGCTTCCCACATGGGAGGTCCTGAGTTTGGTTCCCATATACCTCCTAAAAACAAAAACAAAAACAAAAAACATCAAAAAAATGAAAAAAACCTACTCAAGGGAGCAGATGTGGCTCAACCCAGCACAGCTTCCCACATACAAGGTCCCGGATTCAATTCCCAGCCGCATTACCTCAAAAAAATATATGTATATGAATAAAGAATTAGAGAATTACAATAGATTTTTGATTCTTGGAATCTGGTGGTCATGGAAATTGTACAGTTAAATTTTAATCGCTTTTACAATTTTAGAACAGGGAAATAGTCTAAATATTTGTAACTCTGTATGAAAAAGGAAACAATATTAGACACTCTTCTGACATGTTCCATATGGATTAATAAAATTCCTCCCTGAAGTAGAACAAAAACAGTTCAGACACAGTATCAAAATATCTGAGGATAACGCAACTGTCTGAAAAGCTCATTTCGGTTCCCTGCTATATATAATGGGCCTGGAATAAGTGCTAATCTTTATATTTTTAGGACAACATTTATACTATATTTTGGGTAGAAAAAAGTATTTATATATGTAAGCCCAAATCAGTGTTTCAAATTATATTTTTTATTAAAAATAACCATTCTTATATATAACAACATTTTATCTGAGCACAGGTTTAGTGCTTGGATACCGTTAGAAGTTTGGGTTGGATAGCACTTCTCCAGCATATGAATTTTGACAGATGCTTTTTACTGAAATTGGGGAGGCCCCTTCCATCCATTCTTCTTTGAGTATTTATTTATAGCCTAGGCTACAGGTTACCTCAGTGCTGGGAGGGGGAAAAGAGGAATGGAATTCCCATTGAAGTTTAAAGTAATTAACCATAATTCAGGTGGGATCACTAGAACTAGGTTGATGGGAAGAACCAGAGAGGTCCCTTAAACAATGTTTACTGACCTTGAGCTGACCTTTATACCAAGACTTAAATTTAGGATAGATGTGTTAATTACAAATGCAATTAAGTTTCTTTCAACTATAAGCATTAGAGAACCTGGTTCAATCTGATTTAAGCAAAGAAAGAAATGAATTGGTAGACATATCCAAGCAGTATGGGAAGTAGTATATTTAGTTTCTGGTTCAGCTTAACCCAGGGCTCAGCTGATGTTGCTGGTGTCAATCTCTCTTTACCTCGGTGCTTTGTGACTATTGTAAATGCAACATTTTCAGGATTTCTCCTCATTACAATGGCAGCTTACACTCAGTAAAGAAAAATAAAATAGCCAATTTTTCAGTATTAGTATCAAATACTCTGAGATTCACCAATCAAGTCTCAAGATGAACCAGTGAAGGATCATCTTAGGTCATGTTTCCTTAGGTCATGTAGACCACTGTGCCTACGGGAATGTTATTGTAATGAATTAATTTGGCCTAAATTACACTGCCCATTATGAAATATTTACTGTAGTTATGATGATGGGGGTGAAAATTAATATAAGACTTTGCTAAGAAATATAGGATGTAAGTAGAAATGAGACAAGGAGATGGATATTGGGCTGCCAACTAATTCTTGCCTACTTGACTCACACTAGAACCATCTGGACAATGCTCTTGCCAGTGAGGTGCTAGAACTAGTTAGTACTGGCTCTGATGGTGAAAGACTCCTCCTGACCCCTTATTTAGAGGCTTTCTATGGTATGATTTCCATAGAAATCATCAAAAGCTACATGGCAGAGTTCCCCTTCTTTCCCCCTGGGAGAGAATCAGATGTCAAACATTTACTAGTCCATCACTGAGGCAGATATTTTCAGAGCTCATAGAAGAGAACGTTTCCCCAAATCAGGAGGTTTAAATCCTGAGTAGTTGATACTCTTCAGTTAAAATGTAAAATGAAAAGCAAAGGAAAAAAAATGAGTTAGTTAATACATAAGCTTGCTGGTGAGATAGGAAAGCACACTACCTATTCCTGGGTTGTGCAGTATTCTGTCCTATGTCTCTCTCGTTGCTGCATCAGGTTGCCTTTCTGATGGTGTGTTTTCAAAGAACTGATCTAAAGGTAAGCAAAGATGCTTGGCCCACCTAAGTTATCTGGAAAGGCAAATATACCTGGCCACAACTTTAACTGATTAATAAATTCTGGGAATTATGCCTTTTATCCTTGGCAGTTATATGTGGCCCAAGGTTGTTTCCCAAAGGTGGGACTGACTTAAGACTGTTGTGACTGTCATGAACATTGGTGATTCAGGAATAATTGATGTTTTCTTGGTGTTTCCATCTCTTTTAAACTATAAGTATCATTGTTCTGTCCCTTAGACAAAATACACTTATGCTACATTTATTCCATATGCATCTAACATGTCTCACAGGTTAGTAACACTATCTGTATTTAAAATATGAAGTTTGCCTGTTTCTCCCAAGAAATTTGCTTAGTTACTATCCCTACTAAGCATGTCTTAAAATTTTTTCCTGTTTTATTTACTTCATTCTCTTGTCTCTATCACATATTTAAATGTTCACAAATAATATATCAAACACATTTTACAACCGTTCACTTCTAAAAAGACTGTGGTGTCAACTCTATCCTGGACTAAGAATAGCGTGGCAATTTTCACATATTTGGTCCAGATGTGATATCTTTGGTCTCTAGCTAGCTTAGAGATCAAAAGTTGAAGAGTTAAGTCTTTTCTCCTGTTGTCTACAGGGAATAGATAAGCAGAACTGAAAATATGAACTTGAATAAGCACTTCTGGGTATTTCCAGACACAGGAGGGTAGGAGACACTTTCAAAAAGGCTGAATGTCCTTCTGTTGACCAAAAGAGTGTTTGTAAACATTTTAATAATTTCTTAAACTTTAATGTAATTTAATTTGCATGCTAATAGAGTAATCCATGAAATAATGATTTGTGTTTTATCTTGGAAAATTAATCAGAACAGAAAGGCATTGGAAAGACACTGACTCTCACCATGACATTGCCATTTAAATTTAACTTGATATGGAAGTATTTTAATTCCATGAGTTTTAGGCTTTCCAATATGAAGCTGGAAATTAGATTGTTTGGGTAAAGATTTATATTTAAGATAATTAATATGCCCCCAATACCCTCACATAATCTATATTCCTTGGGTGGTATAGATTTTGTTACCAGACAATAATAAAGGCAGAAATACTCACTTTAGCTCCTCTATTGCCAGCACAACAAATAACAGACTCTAATAGATCATCCTATTTTCTTTCCTCTCTCTTTACCTATTATCTTCTGAAAATATGCTGCCTTTTGAGATGCTGAATCAAGAATGATCATAGAAATACAGAATCTGAGAGGAGGCAGAGAGCTAGAACTTCAGCAAGGGAGATTAAATTAATCTAAATCTAAAGGTCTGTGATAATTCGGCAAGTGAGAACCCTGAAAAGTGGGAAGTTTGGAGGAGGTCGGAGCAAGGGCAGTAAAGGGCCAGTAAAAGAGAATCTTTAGAAAATAGGAGATTTGAGGAAACTGAGCAAGGAAAAGTGTCCTTGGGATTAGTTCAAGGATGGTCTTTAACGTTGTTGGTTGAGAGACATATATAAAAAATAGAAGTCATTTTAGGATTCATTTTTTGCAATTGAAAAGTGCTTAATGAATGTGACATCAATTAGAAATTAAACCATATGGAGGTTATTTTCAGTAGATTCACAACTGAGGAGGGGGTGGGGGATTCTGAGAGACAAAGAGCCAGGTACACCCCAGATTAATACCCTCCACTATTATTCTAAGAATGAGCTGTATTATTGAATTATGAGAACTGGAAATGGTGCTTAAATTATGAGACACTGTGATTATTGGAATGATTCTTCAATATCTAAGAAGTATTCCAGAAATGATGAACAATTCATTTTCAAATTATGGGATACGTGCTATTTGAAACTGGATGATCCATGCAGAGAACTAAATGTATTCTTACATGAGGTAACTCACTAAATTTAGAGGTGGGGGAGAAAAAAACTTGGTAAATAGTAGACTGGAGAATATTTTTCACTGTCTATTTATTAACAAAATGAAGTCTTTGAATAATCATATAAGTGTGATGGCAGATTCCTTAAGGTACTTCAAAAGCAATGTTGCCTTCCATTATTGCAGAGCCAGTCTTTGCTAAATGCTGCTAAAGCAATATATCAGAAATGAGATTGACTTTTGCAATGGCACTTATTAGGTTAAGGGCTTACTATTCTGAGGTGGTGAAACTGTCCAAATCAAGGCATCATCAGGAATTCTTTCTGTCTGAGCTGCAGTTGTGGGCGCTCAGGCACATGGCAGAGTCCACTCATCTCTCCCCTCTCCTCAGGGCCTAGATGATTTCAGCTTCTGGCTAACGTGCCCTCCTTGGCTCCCAGGGCCTTCTCTCTCAGCTTTGGGGTTCCTCTCTGTCTCTGTGGCCTTCTTTTTGTATTTTTGGCTTTTAATTCCTTTATTTATAAAGTATCCCAGTAAGAGGATACAGACCCACTCAGGGTCCCAAAGTCTAATTAAGGTCCCTTAACTGAAGTGATTTAATCAAAAGGTCCCACCTACAATAGGTTTATATGCATAGGAAGGGATTAGATTTATGAACAGGATTTTCTAGGGTCCACCCAGCTTGAAACTGTCACATGGGAGATCAGAGCAAAGTTAGGAGGCCTGTTGGCCTGTTGGAACTGTTGGCTTAGGAATCAGCAACAGAAAATTTTGAGAAGGTGGAGGTAATTAATAAGCTAGGATCCAGTTAAAGTGATTTTGACTTATGGTTGTAATATGCCTCAAAAATCACACAAGGAGAGATAGGCTTAGAGTCAAAAGACACTGCCAGATTTTGAGTTTACAATCACTGCCATAAAGGTCATTTTTTTCTACTAAAATCCATAAAGGCTGACATTTACGTATAGGAGTAGAACAAGTGTTTGACAGGGTGGACAGTGACTGGAATTCATATGCAGAATTCAATACAGCCTGCCGGTGACCCAGGGAAAATTTTTCTCTCTTTGTCCTCCAAATGGAAGAACTACACTAGAGGACTATTGGCCAGCAAGTCACAGAATGAAGCTGAGAGGCTCAGATGCACTTAAGCAAAATTTACATGAAGATGATATACAATGTCAAGTAACAAATAATATTATAATAAACAATAATTTCTGCTCTGAAGGGCAAACCTGAATTCTCACTGTTGGCAAATCTAAACACGGGAAGGGGAAATGAGTAAGCAGATACATTGGCCCACAAAGGATCCGGACCAAATAATAAAATGTGAACTATAGATAACTGTGGGACTAAAGAAAGTGGAATTATCTGATCTATGGCTCCATGTGTTTTATATACCCACTCCTATAACATGGGAAAAATTACAACAAAAGGCAGTATGCAGATTCCCCAAACCAAATCATCTACTCCCAAGAGCTTTCTAAAGGCATTTTTAAAGTTCATATTGGAAGTTGTGTCCCTAATTTATGCCTCAGGAGTAGATTGAGACATAGCTATACCTCTAAAGTTATTCAGTTACTCATCTCCTAATTATTTTCTTCATGATGGGTAGGTTAAGCACCAAAATTATGAGTGTTGGTCCCAGACTTATTTTGTCTATAGAAAAGATGAAAATTTACAGTCTGCTGATTCCTTATTTCATCTTCATAACAAAGATACTGGTAGGATATTAAATCCTCAGACCGATGTTTTGCTTGAGGGTAAGTTATTTATTCCCCTTTCCCTTGGTTTGTTAGAAGAGCCTGTAATGGATGCAGCCATTATATGAGAGATGCAGCATAGAGGAGGTGGTGGAAAAAGGGTAGGAAGAAGACAAAGAAGAGGAAAAAGGAGAAGCTGAAAAGAGAACAAGGAAAAAGTATAATGTTTTGTTAACTAGGCTGCTTACGCAAATACCAAGAAATGGGCTGGCTTAAACAACGGGAATTTAATTAGCTTATGTATGAGGCTAAGACAAAGTCCAAATCAAGGCTCATTAAGAAAATGCTTTCTTCCTGAAGACGGGAAAATGCCTGTGAACTTTGTTCTTTATCTTCTCACATGGCAAGGCACATTGTGGCAACTCCTGGTCTCTTTTCTCTTACAGGTTCTGTTTCAGCTTCTTGCTTCCTGTGACTCTCTCTCTCTCTCTCTCTCTCTCTCTCTCTCTCTCTCTCTCTCTTTCTCTCTCTCTCCCTTCCTCCCTCTATATATATATGTATGTATATATATATTCTGTCTGTCTGAATTTCATTTCCAATTATAAAGGACTCCTGTAATAGAATTAAGACTCACCCTGATTGAAGTGAATAACACCTTAACTGATGTAGCCTTATTAAAAGGTCTACTTACAATGGTTTCACCCTCAGAGGAATGGGTTAAATTTAAGAACTTGTTTTTCTGGCACACATACAGCTTGAAACCATCACAAAGGAGAACGGAGAAGATCTTTTTTGGATATTATCTTGATGATGGTAGTTGGAAGGAGGGGTGTGTGGAAAGATATTGATAAAGACTAATCTTGTGAAATAATAATTAGATATTATTTATCCTTGCGTATGTTAAGAGATATAAGTGAAATCTCCCCAGAAATTAAAAATAATTTTGTAATTGCCTATCTAAATCTCTTCCCTTGCCTACTCAAATTCTGTTCTCAGAAGTGTCCGTGAAAGAATTTAGGTCAAAATAAATAATGATGAAATAAAAGAAAAATGATTTGGGAAGACAAGTAAAACCTTTTGTGCTTGGAGCAGAGAGAGACGTTTTGAAGAGTAAGAGATTAGTGCCTGAGAGGTTCTGAGACTATGGTTTATGAGAAAACTGGCAAAAGAGAAAAGTGAGTGGGCAAATTGAAAAGGGACTGTAAGAATAATTGTGGAACACCCACATTGAATCCAATTTCATAGCATTTGAAAGAAGGAGTAAAGGATGGATTTACTTTTGTTGCTTTTAATTTCATCATAACAAAAATGTTGCACAAGCATGACTTGTGACGTGTCACTTTATGCTTTTGTTGTCCACTCTTCCTGTTTAACTCCATTCAGAGGAGGAACGTTTTCCCCTGGCATCAGATGAAAATTGGCAAATCCTGTGTACTTGTATAAGAAAATGGCAGTCCAATAATCACTTCAATATGGTCTTAGCCTCTCTTCAGTATATAGAATGTACATAAAAGATATTAATAATAAATTGGAATTTGATCTGGCAAGAAATCTCTCTTCCCACAGCCTGTATCTGATTCCAAATGGAAATCAATGGTGGGAAAATGACATGTATTTGGAAATTTGGATTCTTCTTTGTTTCATTGCCTCTGTTCTCTTCTCCTTTCCTCCCTCCTGGCTTGCAAAAATAGTTCTGAACCTTCTGGGTCTTACAGGGAGCTAAGGAGGAGGTGGATATGAGTATAGAAAAGGTTTTCCTTCTACCAGTTCCTCTCAAACTAGAGGTGCACTCTGCAAAGCTAGCATTTAAAAATGACTTTATTGGCCATTGGGCATGATTACTGAGCCCTTTTTCTGGGCAGAAGAGTCTCTATTCCAGCTTGTCAACTGCTATTTTTCCCAGTTCCAAGGATTCCAATACTCATTTCCAGATTCTTGATGTTAAGTTTCCTTACCTTTCTTGGCAGCCCTTTTATATAGGGAAATAAGCCATGTGTCTCTAAGCTGTTTTTTTTTTTTTTTTAATCCATTGTGTCTATATACAGATAGATCTTTAGCCTTCATCAAATTCTGTGATTTCAAGCTTATCCCAACCACGACTCCCTCTTTTCTGTAGCCCAGCTTGTTTTCTCAGAATGACTCAGGTACTTATCCTCAGTTATTCCCAGCTTCAGGAAACAAGATCTCTATGAAAGTTCCCATAACCAGGATTAAAGCAAAAGATTTGCATGATTCCTCCCAAATTTGCGTGAGATGGAAATTCACAGCCCACCAATAGCTTTCTCCAATAGAATATCTATTGCTGTCTGGTCCATTTTCATAGCTTTTTCATCTGAGAGGTCCAACATCATGACAACATATCAGATTAATTTCCTTTGTAAATTTTATAATGCAAATTTTCTTTGTGAATCCCTTATTTGTATTATGGTGATTTTTGAAAAAATTCAAATTACTATTTGGTTATGCCTATTATATTTCTTGCATGTGAGTCATTCAAAGCATGTGGATCACAGATTTCAGTGAGTTATATCAGTTGAACAAGTTACACTTTATGGAGGAATCCCCATTTAATACTAAATTAGAGGAAACAGGACAGTTGCATTATCTCTATTAAAGCAATTAAGGTAAGTACGTCCAGGAATTTAAACGACTTGGCCAAAGTGAAAAGTAAAGCCTAGATACAGAATTCAAACTGACTCCTTATAAGTAGTATTTCTCTTGCACCACACAAAAATACGGATTGCATAATTATTTTACATCTGTGAAGAACTGAGCAATAGCTATGTACAGATTAAGGAAAATGAGATAAATGGGACAAGTCTCTACTGTTTTACAGAAGTAAATGATCCAGTCTCAGCTATCACCCATCTATATTACTATAGATGAACAGATATCTATCTCAGGAAAATAATTGGTAGAAATATTGAGTGGGAACTTCACTCAATGCAGCACTTCACTCTATAGAACATGGGGCACTCTGCTAAATCTGAATATTACATAATGCTTCCTGTTTGCCAAGCTTATTATACTAAATGGTTCATTGAGACTCTTCATAGGTGGGCTTAGATTTTATCATTATTATTTTGATTTATGTTTTCATAATTGGTCCAAATAGCAGAAAGGATGCTAGACAGAGCAGTAAACCTTTTCTGTAGAATGTCTTTCTATTTTATTTTTCTCATTTCGCTTCAGGGACTGGAGAAAAGAAAGAATTCACTGGAGAAAAGCAAATACTTAGTTGAGAAAGCAGATCTTTCAAGTAAACATGTCTTTTTCCTCTACACTATCTTTTAAAATTAAGTGATTTGGAGGAAGAGGTGCAGTAGAGTGTCAACTACTTGTTCAATATAAATAATATATTTCCACAAGAGACTAAGCAAGAATATTAAGGATTCACAGGAATGTATATGGAAGAAGCCAAATAAATTAAAAATTGACAGCATTTCCCTGAGTCACAAATTCATCTCCATATTAAGCTTTCGAGAGAAAAAAGAATCAAGACCTTCACATTCTAACAATCCAAATGTATTTCCTGCATGAAAAAATAGCTGAAGAAATGGAGTTAGTGAGCCTGCAAACGATCTCTATATGAAGTTACTATTTTTATGCATCTTTTGCTTTTCTAAGTAAACTGGTCTAGAGACTTTAATCTCAGTGGAGGTTAGATTCTCAAAGGAATACATTTAACAGTTGGGGTAAAAAAGAAGTAGATAAATTGATGTAAAAAGTCTTTGAAGATGTCTTACCAAGACAGCAGGATCTTCTCATGTAAACTTGGATTTGAAATAGTGGCTAGGTTAATTTTAAATAAAAAAAGGTTCATGTATTTTAAAACCATCTTCTATTGAGGAAAAGACTAGTATAGCAAGTAAAGACTATTCATATGTACTTTTTATAAAAGGCAAAGACATTTTATTGTGAATCACTATTAAATCTTGTGTAGGGCTTTTAATGTGCCTCTCATTGTTTGACTAAATAGTATAAGGCATTTGAAAAACAATTTCCCCATAAAGTCTGCTTTCTTATTTCCAAAGAAACAAAACATCTCTTTCAAGATAGTCCTATGATACAAATGTAGTATTTTTGTATTAGCTCTGGATCATTTATGTCCAGCAGTAGGTGTATATCTGTGAATTCTTAGGAAAATATATTTATAACATGCATAAGATGAAAAACATAAAAATATGAAAAGTTGACTTATTGCTTCCTCTTTTTGATACCTTATTATATAAGAGGTCTCTGGCTAAACTGTGATGTTTCTTCCATTTTTAGCAATATTTTAAAAACATAATGCCAAGGATGAAAATGGGAGGGTCAAGAAATGGATCTTTTAGTAGAATTGACAGGCATCCCAGTAAAAAGGTAGTTTTATTGTGAGAAAAGAAGTTCATTTAATGAACATATATTTGAAGCCTCTATAACATGCCAGAGACTATCCTAAACAATGGAGAGACAAAAATAATAATGAGACCCTATATAGAAATCACTGTCTTTCAGGAAAGATCAGACTTTAAACCTAAATATAATACAACATGGTAAATGTTATTCTATTGGTGTCAACAAATTCTATGGTAAGACTTAGAGAAAGCAATCAAATTTGCTTAAGGGAATTTGCAAAATCTTTACAAAGAAGGAGGCCATTGTATTATATCTTAAAGAATGACTAACACGTTTCTCAAAAATGATGATGGAATAGAGGCACTCCAGATACAGTGTAAGTTAATAGAAATGCATGGAGGTATCAGAGGAAGTTCAAGGCCATATCAAGGAATACTAAGTAATACAAATGTTACATCAAAGATGCAGGACAGAAAAGCCCAAAATAAGGGTCCAGTATCAGGGTTACCACTGTGAGCAAAGGTGCTCAATTTTTCTGGTTATCCTAGATTTGTACAGAAATTTCCCTAGAATGGTCCACTGGCTCCCATCACCCATTGGTTAAGGGTAAATCCCATGAAATATATGTACAGGGCTGTAACATTTACACATTAAGCTGAAAATAGCTTGCAGTGTTATAATGTTCTGGACTCATGGTCCTACTGAAAGAGGAAGGTACAGGTACACATAAATTAGACAGCGGGTGACAACTGTACCTGTGATGTACTCAATTTTTTATTTATTTTTTTATTTTTTTGCAGGAAGTGCATTCTTTGGCCCTTCCCTATTTTCCATACTTCCTGAAAGTCAGTGCAGTGCACTGCTACTGTTTATTTTCTTGGCCAGCCAGAGACTGTTTTCTAACCACTGCATATTCTTTCTGTGTACTAATTGCATTGGCAGCACTGTGTCTCTGATCTTGCACACTAGCTTGACGTAGCACTCTCTCTGATTTCCGGGCTAGTTACTTGACTTATGAATTTCCATAGACTACACTAATACAGTATATGCCATTTTTCTAAAGAAAACTTTTGATGATGAAACAATAATGATTTTAAATATTAAAAAAGGGGTAAATCCTTTACTTCTGGACTGTGGTAGAAGGCAGACCAAATGGACTACTGAGATCTAGAGGAAAGTACTAGGCTAACAAACGATTAAAGGCTTAGGTTATGCTTCCTAAGGAATGTTGTCAGCATGCGGTAAGTGGGAGTTTGCAGGTAACTACTGAGCAGAGCTATTCTAAAAGCAGAGGTAAGTTGGAGCAATGTGACATGAGACACCTGAAGCATCTGCCATGCCTTGTGAGCCTGAGATCCTATATGAGCATTGTATTAGTCAGCTAAGAGTGGTGCTGAGGCAAAATACTAGAAATCTGTTGGCGTTTATAAAGGGTATTTATTTGGGATAAAAGCTTACAGTTACAAGGCTCAAAAGAGTCCAGCTCAAGGTTGATTTCTCATCAAAGTCAGTTGCCACATGTTGAAGCAAGATGGCAGGCGATCTCTCCTGGTCTCTCCTTCCTTCTTCCTCTTAAGCCTCCGTGGGCCCAGCTTCTTCTGATCTCAGTTGCAAGCTGGCATGGGGCTCATCTCTCAGGGCTTCTCAGCTGCTCTATTCTCTACACAAGGTCGGCTGTAAACTATTAGGTGAATGACTCATCTCTCCTCAGGGGTCCAGGATCAAAAGTGACAAAGTTCTTTCTTCTTCTGTATCTGCTTCTTCTTGAATAAGTGCCCATTTATATCAGCCCACCAGGAAGGCAGGTACTCAACCCTGAGTCACACACTATTGACATGGTCGAATCAAAGCCCTAATCTTAACATAATTTAATCAAAGACATCTCAGGTGAATCTAATACAATCAAAGGGTATCACACCCAGAGGAACAGACCAGTTTACAAACATAATCTCTCTTTTTAGAGTTCCTAAATAATCTCAAACTGCCACAAGGTTGCAAGGCAGGGGGTACTTCAACATTATTAGGATTTAATTTCCTACCAACAAATTGAATGGAGACTTGAAACAGATTAACTTGATTTGAAGTATCAAATAAATGGGACATGATATATTCCTTAGAGGTGGGGTTGTAAATTCATACCTGCTATAAGGTTAATGCTTAGTAAATAAAATATGGCACTTAGCACACACTTGGTTCTCAATATATTTTCTTTTTCCTCTTATTTTCTTATTTCTTATATAAATAATTTTTAACTTACACTGAAATACATGGAAGAGTCTGCCAGGATGTCTTTTCAGAAATCTGTAGAATACTTAGTGATAATATAAAAAAAGATAATAAAACTAATATTTATTGTTATTATTATTATAGACATTATTGAGTGTCATTATATTCCAGACATTGGGTGATGCACTTTATAATTGAATTTTGTTAATCCCTTATAACACTCTTACAGTGCAGATGTAGATGATGACATAATGCGTAAGGATGTCATCTTCTCTATTCTTAGGCAAGCAGTTCAGCCAGAATTTGAATCCAGTCCCTCTGAATCAAAAGTTTTTGCTCTTATCCATAGTATCCAGGTTCTATATCAGCTTGGTTTATTTATTTATTTATTTATTTATTTATTTATTTATTTATTCTTTAATTTTAAAGAAGCTTTGCATTACATAAATTTTACATAAAAAACATAGGGGATTCTATTCTTATCTTTTGAAGTGTTTTTTTCAAGAAAGCATTTTGTCAAATGCTTTTTCTTCATCAATAGTGATGATCATGTGATTCTTTTTTCAATCTTTTAATGTGGTGTATTACATTGATTGATTTTCTTATGTTGAACCATCCCTGCATAACAGGGATGAGATCCATTCGATCACGGTATATAATTCATTTGATGTGTTGTTGAATATGATTAACAAGCATTTTTTTGAAGATTTTAGCATCCAGGTTTATTAGAGAGATTGGTCTATAGTTTTCTTGTGGCATCTTTATGTGACTTTGGTATTAGGATGATGTCATCATAGAATGTTAGACAATGTTCCCTTCACTTCTATTATTTGGAAGAGTTGAAACAGAATTGGTATTAGTTCTTTCCAGAATGATTGGTAGAACTCACCTATGACACCATCTGGCTCTGGGCTTTCCTTGGTTGGGAGGTTTTTCATGACTAATTCAATCTTGTTACTTGTGATTGGTTTGTTGAATTCATCAATTATTCATTCAATACAAGGTGCTTGTGTGTTTCTAGAAATTTGTCCATTTCATCTAAGTTATCCACCTTGTTGGTGTATAATTTTTCAAAGAATCTTCTTATGATACTCTTCATTTCTGTGGAATCAGTAGTGATATCACCTCTCCCTTTCTTATTTTATTTATTTACATTTTCTCTCTCTTTTTTTTCTTTGTTAGTCTAACTAAGTGTTTTTCAATTTTATTAATCTTCTCAAAGAACCAGCTTTTGATTTTCTAGTGTTTTTTTAAATTCTCAATTTGATTTCATTCTGCTCTTAACTTTGTTATTTTATTCTTTCTGCCACTTTGGAATTAGTTTTTTCTTTTTCTAGTTCCTCCATGTGTGCAGTTAGGTCTTTGATTTTAGCTCTTCTTTTTTTAAATATAAGAATTATGGCTATAAATTTCCCTGTTAGCACTGCTTTAGCTGCACCCAATAGGTTTTGATATGTTGTGTTCTCATTTTCATTCATTTCGAGGTAGTTACTGATTTCATTTGAAATTTCCTCCTTGCACCACTGATTGCTTAAGAATGTATTGTTTAACTTCCATATCTTGTGCCTATTCTGTTTCTCTGCCCTTTTTAATTTTCAGCTTCCTTCCATTGTGGTCAGAGAAATTACTTTGTATATATTCAATATTTCTAAATTCATTGAGACTTGTTCTGTGGCCTAGCATGAAGTCTCTACTTGAGAATAATCCCTGTGTGCTTGTAAAGAAGGTATTTCATGCTGTTTTTGGGTGTAATGTTCTGTGCATGTCTATTAGATCTAGAACTTCTAATGTATTATTTATGGTCTCTGTTTCTTCCTTTTCTTTTTTTTAGTATGTATGGCTTGTAATTTTTTACTGGTGTCTAAGTATCTGTTTATCTTGATGGGCTTATTCAGATGATTAGCTTCTGTTTTTTTCTCTAGGACTTTATTTCATTTTGTTTTATGTTAAGGGTCCTCTTTGGCACTGGTTCTGCTTACTCTAAATTGGTTTTCATTTTGGCCTCTTTGTCTCTCTGTCCCTCTACCTCCTGGATGATGCACAGCACTCTCTTGGTCTGCAGATCCCCAAAGCAGCTCCCTTGGACAGCTTTCTGCCCTTCCTCCATTGTTTTTGTGAGAGTGTTGAGCGCTGCCTATCTAATCTGATGCCATCTTCCTGAAAGTCTCCACCTTGGTAATTTATAAGAAGCATATTTACTGATGTGGAACAAGGAAATAATTGTACTATAAATACTCTTTTAATTAGTGAGCAGCAACAAAACAAAGCATATGAATTTAACACTCAAAATAGAAAACCAGCATTTTGGTATTTCTGGAGCTGATAGTAAGTTTCCCTTTACAGTGTTAAGCGTATATGACAATGTTTGGTTTTGAATTAGGTTTTTACTGACTAGAACATTCCATTAAGAAACATTTGTATCTTTGCTCTTTCTAATGCAAAACATTGCATCATCTCTGAAATGCAGCAGTTTTACTTTCTTGTTTTAGAAACCATCTGCTTTCAAAGATCTATAGCTTCCTTTATTTGAACACACAAATTGAATCAAAATCTGGAGCTAGGGGCTGAAGAAAAGGATGTTACAGTGGTTTCACAATGCTCTTGTAATGAGATTTGTAAATCTCTATTATTGTAAAAAATGGTGCCCAAATTTTCTAAATATTTAAGATGAATGGACAAGATGCATTTTATCTGTGGATATTTCTGTATGTAGTAAATTGTATATTTGCCATACATATATACAGTTAATTCCCACTTACATCTGGAAAATTGTTAATTCTTATATTAGCATGTATGTCTTCAGGAAGAGTAGTAACATATTAATCCTAACTTAAGTGGGAATTTCAGGAAGGCATCTCCACTGGAAAATAAATATCATTCAGTGAATTACAAAATTAAATCAAAATGATACTTCAGATTTTGTAAATCCTTGCTTTGCCTTGCTTGCCTGCCCATCTGCACTTTGTACAAACACTGATGAATTGATTACTTGTATATTTGTGTACACATATAAACCTGCCTGGATATTCATACTACTTTTTAAGACATATATACCATTGAACTGGAAGGCCTGGCACTGTAATGCAGACACCACAAGGCAGCGTTATTCTTAAATCAGTTTTCAGTGGAGCAATGTTTCTTTTTTCAAAACAAGAGAAAGGTAAACCTGGAAATGAGTGTAGATAGCATTTAGTTGCAAGCAAGCCTTCTCTTACAATACAAGTGAAACAAAAACAGAGACCTAGAGCTGTTCAGTTACTTGCCTGAGGACACCCAGGCTTTCCTGGCAGAGCCTGGAATTCAGCACGGATCTTTTCCTTTTGTTTTTCCATGATGATCTTTTGTTAGAGCCTTGGAAAAATCAATGTTTTCTTTTATTTTATGTCATAATTTAGGAAGTATATTTAAATAACTGGTAAAAGATAGAATGTTATTTCAAGACTAGTTTCTCAAATTAGCCTGATTTGTTATTTAGACACTCATATTTTACATGAAAATTTCTCTAAAATAACAAATACAAATAAATGGAATAAAATCCTTTGTTCTATCTGAATGAAGCATGGAATTATGTTATTATACTTTCACTGAACTTTAAAAGAGGGAAATGCATTGAATATATACTTTATAGGATTAAGAAAAGATAGAAAAAATTGAGTATAGAAATTTTAAAAGATATAAATGAAAATACACATGGATTTTGCCTTGCTAGACACTACAACAAGGCTTTTAAGTTAAACACCCCTAATAAAATCACAAAGTAGTATCTAACTTCCAGAACTGTCATGTAGTCTTTAGAAAACAATAGTAATCTGTTAATTACAATATTTCAGCAATGCCTTATATTAGAAGTTACTGCATATAGTAAATATCTTAATTTTATATATATGTATATATATAAACAAGCACACAATTAAATATTAACCATACATAAACAGTAAAGCTCTCATATTATAATTTTCAATAAGATAGAAAATGAAAAACACCCATGTGCACTCATATGCAAAATGTAACAATATCAAATATTACTATTGCCTTTCATAGAGCATCATTATGTTGCAGTGATTATACATATATCAATTCTCATCCTCATAGTGACTCACTTGAAATTGTATTATCTCCACTTTAAAGAAAAAACAAAATTCAGAATACTTAAGAAATTTTCTTAAAGTTAACATCGTAATAAGTGACAGAACTTGAATTTTAAACTATATGTATCTAAATCCAAACTCCAACTTCTTTCCAAAGCACTGGTCTCTTTAAATAAAGTTAATTTGTGGACTTGTAAATTCAAATACCAGCCCATAGAGATTCTCTCTATTTTAGGATTGTGTGCATGTTTCGTACGCATGGTAATTGGTACAGGCCAGTTGCCTGAAAGAAATTATTTGTGAAGGTGTTCCTAACTTAGAAATGTTACTTATCTTCCCTTTGTCCCTGGAATTGGTTTGAAAAAGTATTAAGATGCATATTGATAAGTGAACTGACATTTGACTTGTTTATAAAGTGACAAGTATTAGGCTGGAGGATGCTAGTCTGGGACTTCATTTCATTGTAGACACAGTACATGGGTAAAGAGTCAGTCTTTTTATATATACCTATAAGAGTGAAAATAAAACATGCTTTTAAATAATAACTGTGACAAGGAGCTGTTATTCTATGAAATAATGATGCCGTACAGCTATCTATTTCTCCTTTTGTACCCATAAGCTGGCATAGTATGTATGTACACACACACACACGTACATATCTGTGCATCTCTTTTAATATCTTCCTTTCCCCTTTCCCCATTAACCCATATGTATGATCACATTAGTCTCTCAACCTGCCTGCATGTAGGAATTCTTTATCATACATGGTAATTTATTTTTCTTTTTCTGTCTCCAGTGCTTTAGTTTTCCTTCTTTTCTTTAAATCTTCATAATATTAAAATAAAATATTTTAGGAATTATATGTTTTTTGTATAAATATCACTTTGATTTGCCTTTTTTAATTTAAAAGATAAATGGATTGCTTTCTATTTCACCATTTAAAAAAATCTGAATGAGCTGTTTTATCCTTGTGCAGCTCTCAGTTGATTTATTTTCTGTGGATCAATGTCCCTTAATAGGAAACAGTCCCCCTCAGAGTAACATAGATTGTGCTTTTATAACATCAAAACAACAGGTCAATCTGATAATCAGTTTTTAAAACAATCATTTCAGTTACCTCCCACTCCACCTACTCCCCCTCCCAAAAAATCAAATTGCTTGGTTGATATTGCAAAGATAAAAATAGCTCCTTGCCTTTAACTCTTTTAAAAAGTTATTGTTATTTATTTAAGACCTCCAAATAACTATTTTTATATGCTTTATTTTCTGTTTCTACTTATATGAAAATCTCTTATGTGTGAAATGCCACAATTCAATTGTCAGAAATATAAGAATACAAGTATTCTGATTTTGTTTGAAGGTAAGCAATTATCTAGTTGATTGGAAAATTAAACTCATAACCATTTGGTTTCCGTTCTAATTACAAGCCTAGATATGATGAAATATTTTATAGCAACACTTATAAAAGAGGGCCTTTGTTATAGCAGTATACAAATTGGAATTCTCTGAAGTCAGAAACTTCATTTTTTTTTAAAAAAACAGAAGCACAGAATGATGAAGGGAGTGGCCTAAATCATGTGGTAGATGGATGGCAGAACTGGGAATGGAACCTGGGCTTTTACAGTTTAAAAAGAGAGCGATTACATACCTAATGGCTCTGCTAAGAAACTTCACATGCATGTAATTTTATGTCTATATGCAAAAAGTTTTAAAGGATACTCTTGTCATCCAATCAAATCTCTTTGTATATTTGTTAAATATATTAACATTCAATAGAATCTTCACAACCTTTCCAGCAAGTACTAAACATTAAACGTGCATGTGTAATTTTTCATGAAAACTTGGATTGAGATATATAAACTGGATAGAAACTTTACAGACCAATTTGGTAGCAAATGTGATTACATCCAGTCATATAGATGATCCCACTTTCTCACAGGCAAGTTGTCTTCATTTTGACACATTTACCTATATCATGATCCTGATTTGTCTACCTATTGGTAATTATTCATTGTTAAAGGGAATCAGATTATAAATGGCAGCAGAAATAATCCAAAACTCTCAGGGTATCTGACATGGCATTGATCAGTCAAAGAAGATTCAATGGAGATGAAACTGACTAAAAAGGTGGAATCAAAACAAACCTTATTTTTTTCTTATAAATTCCCTAAATGAGGTCCCAGGTAGTTTTCACAGTTTTTCTTTTCACTTTATCATTCAGTAATTAAAAGGTCTACTCTCAGTATAAAATGAAACTTGAATTTCTATATAATGTAAAGATGTAGTTGTTGTTTTTTTTCCCCTACCTACAATTTGTCCCTATTTTCAGGGTGGGAAACCAATAGAGGGGAAGGGGGATGGTCAAAGTCTCACTTTGCTGGAACTGCTCTCAACCACTGTTGTTTGTGGTTCATGTTGAAGAGAAAGGAGGGTGCAGCAGACTGATTTCTAAACCCCAAGGAAAAACATGTTCTTGATCTTAATCCATTCCTGAGGATATAAACCTATTGTAAATAGAAACATTTAAAGATATTATCTTTAGTCAAGCATGTTCCAACTCATGATCCTAACCCTATTACTGGATGTTTTATGAAGAGAAAGCCATGGGAAGGACTGAGAAGTGGGAAGTCAAGTGAACTTGAAAGAGGAAAGAGAGGACATTGCCATGGAAAGCCATGAGGAGAGAGTGAGGAGTGGGAATGCCAAGGATCCCAAGGATTGCCGGCTAGCCCGAATGCTACCAACCCCAGGAGGGAGCCAGACTTCTAGCCTCTGAAACTGTGAGCCAATAAATTCCTGTTGTTAAGCCAACCTGTTTTGTGATATTTGTCATAGCAGCTGGAAAACTAAAACATAGGGGAAAGCAGAAGGGACTATCTTGAATATATTGACTACTACAGCTTTAAACTAGTTTTGATGACTTCTACATAGCACAGCTTTAAAATGGTTGGGTCTTTTCTGAGTTCCTTCAAGATCCACATCAGTGCCCTCCAACAGCAATTCCCTTAATGAAGGCTGTCTTTTATAATAGGCTGCTTTTCAAATCCTGCCTCACATTTGCAGTGACTGGCTCTTTCATTGCTGTGCTGAAGATGGTTTAACCTGGCTAGCAGGAGTCTTTTGTACACATCCCTTCCTTATGCTGTAGTCTGTCATGCTATGCTGGTAGCTTGAAATTAGCCATGCTGGGAGTATTTACACCATGGAAATTGAGATTTGCTAAAAATCAGAGTTTCTATTTCTTTTCTTCCCGCCCCCCGCCAAAAGTCAATTTGTCAGCACACCATGGCAAGTGGTCTTTTGGGTGGATTTCTTTTTAGAATAACCCCAGGCTGACCCCTTCTATAAAGGACTTCTATAAAGTCCACATCCAAGTGCAAAATTTACACTCCTGTTTCACCTTCTATGAAAATGTAGCTTGCTCTTGTAACCTCTCTCTCTCTCTCTCTCTCTCTCTCTCTCTCGTCTCTGCCAGCTCTAGCCAGCCTCTCATTTTTATATTTCTTCTAGCAAATGTCAGACACCTGTACTTCATCCCTCAAATTCCAGGGGCCTAGACTTGGGTCATAGAAAACTCTCTTCAAAGAAGTCCTCATTATTTGTCTCTTCAACTATACTCATATTGCCTCAGAGTTACTAATGGACTAATTAATGATATTAGAATCAATTTTATATTCTCTTTGTATGTCCTGCATATATGATCTAGAACCTTCTTATAGGATGTGAAAATACAGGTACTTATTATAATTGTTCCCAGATTTTTCTCCATGTGCATTTAGAATGAAATGAGAAGTATTAAAAATCCATGCAATTGATTTATTAATAGTATGGGTTTTGGTATTCCTTATAACATAATAATGAAAACTAATACCTATACTGTAAAGTTCTAACTATGTCCAGGCCAAAACCCTATGATGTAGGTTCAATTAATCTCTCATTTTTACAGATGAGGCAACTGAAATACCAAGTGGTCAAGTAATTCACTCTTAGTCATGATAAGAAGTAGTTGTGCAGTGGCTAAAAGCATAATGCAGGTAGCTCAGCCACATTGCTTGGGTTCAAATTCTGGCTCTATTACAAGCTATATGACCTTGGGGAAAGTTCCTTGACCTCATCTTAAAACAGGGATTAAAAATTATACCTTATAGTGTAGTTATAAAGAGAAATAGGTGATACCTACAGCATTGAAAGTATGCTCTAAATGTTTTCTCATGTAATGTGGATTAAGAAGAGAAAGATGATATATGGGAGACATATTGATAGTTCAACCAAAAGCCACAGAACAACTTGGCATTTTGTAATGTTATGCAACGGTTATAGATTCCAAAGAGTTCAGCTGTTATCCCCATTTTACTTAGATTTTTTTTCCTTAGAAAATCTAGACATATGAAAACTAAGTACAATTTAGAAGAGATTTAAGAAGGCATGTCAATCCTTAGTGAGATTATCATATCAATTTGTAACCAAATTTTAAAAGAAATACTGCATTTAATTTGAAGGTTTTTTTTTTAAAGGTCAACTTAAAGTTATTTTGGAAAGATGCTTGTTTTTTTCTTAAAATATTGGTTGGCATAAAACTGGACTCTAATTTTGCCATTAGTCCATGGTTTATATTTGAGTTTAAACACAAGCAAAATAATTCCCAATCATTTTGGCTTTTTCATAATATTTAGAAAAAAGTTTTCTAATGAATTAGAAGAGCTAACTCCAGAATCATGGCCAATAATGAGACCTTCTATTTTGATTTTATTTATGCTAGATGCACTATTAGCGTTCAGCTGTGGAAATAAATTACACAATTCAAGAAAATCAAATTTCATATAATTTTAAATTATCATTTAGCTGACTTGAACTGAAAATTATTCAAGGATTCTTGTAATAAATAATGGTAATAATAATATTTATTAATTTTTGAACTTTTTCTTCTTACCCATAGAGTAATCCACAGAGTAATGCAAGCCAAAATCTGTTTCTTTCTGTTCTTTCTAAATGTCATAATGAACTGTTGCTTTAATAATAATTTTGTTTTATTTATCTGTGTATTCTAGAGATGCTAATTCAAATAAAACTGTTTGGTCTTAAGACACATACCACCTGTAGACACAATTTGAAGGTTTGTAGCTAGATAGATTGTACAGATCCCAAACTGGAAAAACGCCAAGGTAAGAAGATTTCATCTTTCACAAGGGTAAGATGGAAATTGGCTCTCTTTTTGTTGCTGTACTGAATTGATATTTCACTTTGAGTCACATTATTTTATTCTCATCACTAGTGACTGAGTTTTTGAGGACACAGAATGTCTTCTTATTCCTATTTTAAACCTAATAGTAAAAAAGAATAATTAACATTATTGAGCATCTTTACTCCCGCAATACTATTTAAATCTCACAGCTATCTTATAAGTTCTTTCAATGAAAAAACTAAAGCTGAGACAACTTAACATACCTTGTTAAAGGTTGCAGAGCTAATAAGCTGTAGAACTAGCTCTAAAATTGAGTTCTGTTAGGCTACAGGTTTCATGGTCTTTCTCCTCCTCTTTACTACCCACATATAGACGGCATGTAGAGCGCATTCAACTTGTATATGTTGAATAAATTCTCACATAATTAAGGAGGTTACAATCCAAGATTTTAATTAGAAACATTCTGATATGAAATAAGTTTATTATCTTTAACTACAGAGTAGTTAGCCAAATCAATCAGTCATTCAAGTATAAATTAATGCCTTTCCTCAATGGCCAAAAAATTATAAGCATAGAAGTAGCCTCTGAATCTAAAGATGTTAGGTGTGATCAGCTGTATATATCACTTATATATACTGAAGAATAAAACAATCTAAAAAAGTGATTCTTTTTTTTTAATTTTAATGAACATTTTAATGTTGTGTATAGCAGATCATTATGAATATATAGAAATAAAGTTTTGTCATTTTAATAAAAATGATCAACATATAGTGGGGAGGTAATAATTTGATACCTATATTATAGTATTTGTTTTTAAAAATATTCCCAGCTTGAGGGTGAGACAATTTTGTATTCCAAACTCTAGAATCACAATTTTCACATGAGCTGAATGCAGAATTACAGCAGTAAAACAAAAACATTTTAATTAATTTTATTTTTCATTAAACCAATAAAATTTTTGAATGCTACATGTCTCCTTTAATAATATATATTTAATTCCTCTCTAATGTAACCACAGCTTGCTAATGCCATATTATACATGCTCAAAATCAAAACAAAACAAATACTTCATAAAATATTAAAACCAACATTGTTGACTTGTAATATATATATTTAACTTAAGTTTTTAATGGATTTCTACCTTTTCAGTTTTTTTGAAAAGATACAATAAAACAGTCATTCTTAACATGTGATGCATGTTTTGATAGCACATATAGGTAGACTGTAGATATGTTAATATTCACACTATGACAATGTCTAAAGATTTTTTTCTAACACCAAATACTTACTCTAATGACTCACTATTTATATAATTCATAAATTTATCATTTCTTTAAAATATGGATAAAATATTCTTGTTGTGAATTTTTTACCCACAGAAGAGTTTGTCATTCATTGATTTAGAGGCACTTTTGCCAAAATGGATAATAGTTTGAAGGAATGTAGAAACTAAAATCTACAAGGACCCAGATTATTTTGGGTCCTCCACTACTATGTGGTTACACAGTATTAAATTTTCTTTTACAAAATACCATTTGGTAAATAACTATAATATTAAAAACGTTGAGTGAAAATAAGTATTCCAAGTGATGTATCATATTATTACTTACTTTTCTTTAGTCTCACTTTTCTCATCTGAAAAGTGGAGTTGGTTCAAAGGAACTCTAAGTACTTTTAAAATTCACATATCCCTTATACCACAGACTCTAAATAATCTTAATTATCATTTAAATATATGCCTTTCTTCTCATGGTATTTGGTGAAGAATGATGGAATGATTTCTTCATTGACATTTTTTGATCCTTTTATAATTTTTGTTTTGGTACATATTACATTTGAAAGATGAGAGTATTAACTCCATTTTTTTTTAAAGCTTTACTCTGAAAGGAGCTTCAGAAGGAAATGATTTTTAAAAATTTTTGCCTTGATATTAATTATTTGCCATTCCTGAACTACTCTATTTTTCCAGCAGCTTAGCCTTTCTATCACTACCATCTCTTCATTAGGACAACTGAAAAGGAATCGTCTATGGCCTTATTTTATTTCTCAGACAGCGAAATCCTGGATTCTTGCATTATAATCCAACATTCCTTTCATTTGTCATCTTTTTTCCCTTTGATAACTCAGGAGAAGTTGCTCCCTTCATCTATTTATATATCTTTAGCTGGAGCTGGTGAGAATTACCTACACTGAATTCTTTTTTTTATAAAACAAATCCATTTTATTGATACATATCAATAAAGCATAAATCCATTCAAAGTGTAAAATAAATGGTATTTGATGTAATCACATATTTGTGCATTCATCATTTCAGACTGTCTTAGAGCACTTTCATTTTTCCAATAATAATAATAAACAAAAAACCAACAAACTCATCCCCTATCAATCTCTCTATGCTTCCCCTGCCATACATAGCTGCTATTCTTTTTCTTTCTCTCTTGTTTATTTGAATTTATATTTTGCAAAAAAAGTCTTATATATGCAATATCTCCAATATTTTTGTTTTACATAGCGTTTTATTATCTTATACAGTCACATGTTACAGCTTTTAGCTTTCCTTCTAATAATATACATGACCTTAGACTTTCCCTTTCAACCACTGTCATACCCAAATAATAGCTCTGCTACATACAAACACCACGATATGCTTTCACCATTTCTATTCATTTCCAAAGATTTACAACCTTTTTACCAATTCTGCAAAGATTAACCCTCAGCTTTCCATTCTCTGCCCTCCTTCTATTATCTGGTGACCTATAGACTAATTATTAACTCCAGGAATTTACATAATATATTTAGCTCATAATAGCACAATCATATCGTATTTGTGATTTTATGCCTGGCTTGCTTCACTCAGTATAATGTCCTCCAGGTTCATCCATGCTGTCATATGCTTCATGACTTCATTTCTTTTTACCACTGTCTATTATTCCATTGTGTGTATACACACAATTTGTTGATCCATACCTTAGTTGATGGACAGCTGTGTTGTTTCCAACTTTTGGCAATCGTGAATAATGCCACTATGAACATCAGTGTGCAGATATCTGTTTGTATCTCTGCTGTCAGTCTTCTGGATTCTTAATCATTATCCAGCTTTGTATAATTTCTCTTAGCTACCTTATTCCATAACTGTTAGTAATGTGACCTTAAGGAAAGCTTCAGTATTTCAGTGTCAATTTCCTCATTTGTAAAATAACCTAGTTAAACTAAAAATATCTTCCATTTCCAAACTTGAATATAATTTAGACAAACGAACAGAGCAAGTATTAAGATTTTTATTCAATCGACAGTAATTGAATACTTTTTTGTGCTAAATATATAGCTGGTGATTGGGCTACTAGGATAATATGTGATACCTGTCCACTAAGGGTTAAAAATCTAATGGAGACAGGAACACACAGAAATACTTACCCACAAAATGGAACCATATTCTTATGAACGTGTTTACTATATGATGAAGTGATGAACAAACTTTAGGGATATAATTGTGCATGGCGTATTTGACCTGTAACCCGAAAAATAAGAGAAGATCCTAAGCAGAGAAAAGATAGAACAGCATTCCAGACAAAGGCCAGAGACCTAAAAAAAGGTGAAAACTTTTACAGAAGAGTGCTTATACTGCATAAGGAAAAGAGGCTAGGAGAAGAATCTGAGGCTAAATAACAAGGTTATACTAATATTGAGAAGTATTTTCTAAATCCCACTAAGGTGACTAGACTTCCTAGGAAGTGAGGTTTATTGAAAATTTTTGAGCAGGGGACTGATATAATTAGAACTGCTTTTAGAAAGATAACTGTCAGGGCTATGGAAACTGAATTGAAGCAGGGAATCATCAAAAAGTGTAGTTGTAGATATCAGACACCAATGAAAATGAAATTATTAGCTGATGCATATTACTCTGCAGATGGCTAAGTTAGAAGTATTGACCTTTAGTGGACAAAAAGTGTGACATTCAGAGCTCAGAATTTATGATAATGTGAAATCATCATAAAAGAAATTTGCTGATTAGATGTGTTCTCTACAGAGCAGTAAATTCCAGCAATGGACATTATGGGGAGTTCTCAAGGAAATTAGCCTCAGGGAATTTCCTACAATTGATTTATTATATTGGTAGTCATTATACTATGATTTCTTATGAATAAATTAAATTTTATCTTTGGAAGTATTTTTTTTTCCCTCTGTCTTTTTAATTTTTTTTTCACTCAGCATAACCCTTTCCAATGGAACTTTCTGTGATGATGCAATATTTTAAAAGTAACACACTAATGAAAGATGTTGTTAATGTGGGAAAATGTGGGAGGTGTAGGGTGTGCGGCATATGGGAATCCCCTATATTTTTATGTAACATTTATGTAATCTAAATACCTTTTTTAAAAAATAAAATAAAACATATATTAAAAAATAAATAAATAAATAAAAATACAAAAAAAAGTACTATGAGTAAGTTCATGGAGGTAAATTCTAGAGTATAGGTTACTAGGAGATAAAATGTGGGTTGAGCATAGGAGATGAAGCTTAATGTATGCAAAACTTTTAATAAGGTATATTCTAAAAATGTGGAAATGAATAGAGTTGATGGTAACACATTATAGTGAGTACAACTAACACTACTGATTTATAAATGTGATTGTGGCTGAAAGGGTAGTCTAGGGACATAAATGTCAATTAAAGAAAGCTAAAGAATAATCTAGGAACTATATAACAGTGATTTCAGTGCTGGATGAAGATTGTGGTTAATAGTATAAGGGTAAGAATGCTTTTCTATTACAAAGTGTTAATAATATGGTGATACATGGGAAAATTACAACTACTGTAGCTTATGGACAATAGTTAACAGTAATATTGTAATATTTTTGCAGCAAAGAAGATACTATTTCAATTCTAGGGGTCAACAATAGGGTGGTATAAGAGGGTATGAGATTTTTCCTTTGGAGTAATAAAACGTTATACAATTGACTGAGGAGATGACAGCACAGCTCTGTGATGAAAATGAGAGCCACTGAGTGTACATTTTTAATGGATTGTACAAGGCATGGGATTGCATAACTCAGTGAATCCTGTAGTGGATGAAGGACTGTGGCTAACAGAATAAATATGAGAACATTTTCACATGAGCTATAACAAATACACAATACTTATACAGTGTGTTAATAATCGGGTGGGTTTGGGGAAAAGTAAACCAAATATAAGATATGGACTATGGTTAGTAGTAATATTTTGATGATGTTCTTTTATCATCTGTAACAAATGTTCCACAACAAGGCAAGGTGTTGGTGGTGGGGTGTTTTAATGAGAACCCTGTGTGATGATATGCATGTTTGTTTTATAATTCAAAATTTTTACTATACACTTACTGTTTAAATATGTTCATGTATGCATGATATACTTCAATAATATTTTTGTGTTTCTTTCTTTTATATTTTTAATTATTTTTTGTTTTTAAAGAAGCTTTAGATTACATAAATATTACATAAAAACATAAGGGATTCCCATTTGCCCCACTCCCTCCTCCTCCCACATTTTCCCACATTAACAACACCCTTTGTTAATGTGGTACATTTGTTACAATTGATGAACCCATATTGAAGTTTGCTACTAACCATGGACTACAGTTTACATTATAGTTTACACTCTGTCCCGCACAATTTTGTAGGTTATGTCAAAATATACAATGGCCTGTATCTGTCACTGCATGTCATGAAGGACAAATCTAATGTCCCCAAAATACCCCCATATTATACCTTTTCTTCCCTCTCCCATCCCTCAGAATCTCTGATGGTCACTGCATTCACATCAATGATAAGAGTTCTTCCATTGCTCGATCATTTGACTACAGTAGACTTATTCTACTGTAGGCTTATTATTATTTAATAAAATTTTTAACATGAAAAAACAGTGCTAGTCAATGTGGAAGCCACTAGTGAAATGTGGCCATTGAGCGTTTGACATGTGCTTAGTATAAGCAAGGCACAAAAATTGTAATGTTATTAAATTTTTTTTCATTAGTAGAGAAGTTGTGGGTTTACAGAAAAATCACGTATAAAATACAGGATTCTCATATACCACCCCACCGCCAACACCTTGCATTGGTGTGTGGAACATTTGTTACAATTGATGATAGCACAATTTATAATTGTACTATTAATTAAAGTCCATGGTTTAATTAATATGACTGTGTTTTGTAATTCCATTGATTTTTTTAAAAAATTATTTTGTTACTATATATGCAATCTAATATTTACCCTTTTAATCATATTCAGATACATATTTCAGTACTGTTAATTATGATCACAATGTTGTGGTACCCTCACCACCATCCATTAACAAAACATTTTGATCATTCCAAATAGGAAAAGTGTACATTTTAAGCCATAACTTTCCATTCTCTATCCCACCCCATCCCTGGTAACCTATATTCTAGATTCTGACACTATGAGTTTGCTTATTCTAATTGTTTCATATCCGTGGGTTCATACCATATTTTTTCTTTTGTGTCTGGCTTATTTCACTCAACAGGATGTCTTCAAGGTTCATTCATGTTGTCACACATATCAGGACTTAATTCCTTTTTCACATCCAAATAATATTCCATTGTATGTATATGCAACATTTTATTTATCCATTAATCAGTTGATAGACACTTGGGTTACTTCCATCTTTTGGCAATTGTGAATAATGTCGCTGTGAATATCAGTGTGCAAATATCTGTTCAAGTCCCTGCTTTCAATATTTTGGGGTATATATCTAGTAGTGGGATTGCCAGGTCATATGATACTTTCTGAGGAACCGTGTAACAGTCTTCCACAGTGGCTCCACCAATTTACATTGCCACTAGCAATGAATGAGTGTTCCTGTTTCTCAGCATCTTCTCCCATACTTGTTATTTTCAATTTCTCTTTCTTTTTTTTTTTTTTAATAGCAGCTGTTCTATGGTATCCTATTGTGGGTTTGACTTGCATTTCTGATGGTATATGATACTGGGTATTTTTTAATGTGCTTTCTGTCCATTTGTATATTTTCTTTGGAGAGATGTCTGTTCAAGTCATTTGCCTATTTTTTTAAACATTTTTTTGTCTTTGTCTTTAGCTGAAGGATTTCTTAATATATTCTGGATAGTAATTCTTCACAGGATATGTGGTTTCTAAATATTTTTCCCATTGTGTATGTTGGCAGTTTTCTTTCATGATAAAATACTTTTAAGGAACATAAGTTTTTTATTTTAATGAAGTCCCATTTATCTATTTTGTTGTTGCTGTTGCTTGTGTTTTGGGTGTAAAGTCTAAGAATCGATTACCTGACACAAAGTCCTGAAGATGCTTCCCTATTTTTACTTCTAAGATTTGAATGCTATTTAATTTTTAATAAATTTTTATTGGAGTATATAATGCATATAAGAACATACATAAAAAATAAGTGTGTGGTGGAAGTTGTGATCTTCTAGAAGAACTGACTTTTGGTTTTGCTGATACTCTCTATTGTTTTTTATTCTCAAATTCATTTATTTCTGCTCTGATCTCTATCATTTCTTCTCTTTGGCTTAGTTCAGGATTAATTTGGAATTATTCTAGTTCCTCCAGTTATGCAATTAGGTCCTCAATTTCAGCTTTTTGTTCCTTTTTAATGTAAGCATTGAGGGCTATAAATTTCCCTCTCAACATTGCCTTTGCTGCATCCTATATCTGATATGTTGTGTTCTCATTTATAATATTTACTAATTTCTCTTGTAATTTCTTCATTGATCCACTGATTATTTAATAGTGTGTTGTTTAATCTCCATATTTTTCCATCTTGAGGTATGGGGGCTAGGGATTGGACCCCAGACCTCATATGTGGGAAGACTGCACACAACGACTAAGCCATATTGGCTCCCCTGAGTTGGTTTTTTCATTTGTTTATTTATTTTTTTTTTTTGAGAAGGCACCAGGGACTGAACCCAGGACCTCCCATGTGGGAAGTAGACAGATGCTCAATCACTAACACCAAAGCCACATCCACTCCCATCCGTACATATTTGAATACCCCTTTTCCATTATTGATTTCCAGCTTCATTCCGTTATGATCAATAAATGTGCTTTGTATAATTTCAATCTTTTTTAATGTATTGAGACCTGTCTTATGACTCAACATATCATCTATCCTAGGGAGGGATCCTTGAGCACTTGAAAAGAATGTATATCCTGCTCTTTTGAGGTGTAATCCTCTATAAATGTCTCTTAGGTGTAATTCATTTATCATACTATGCAAATTCTCTCTTTTTCCTTATTTATCCTCTGTCAAGATGTTCTATCCAATGCTAAGAGTGTTGTACTGAAGTTTCCAACTTTATTATAGAGATGTCTATTTATCCCTTAAGTTTTGCCACTGTGGGTTTCATGTATCTTAGGGCACCCAGGTTAGGTGCACAAATATTTCTTATACTTATTTCTTCTTGGTATACTGCCTCTTTTATTAATATATAATGACCTTTATCATCTCTTATAACTGTTTTGCAGTTAAAATCTATTTTGCCTGATATTAGTATTGCTACTTCAGGTTTTTTGTATCACTCATACATAAACATACATAAAATATAAGTGTATAGTAATAGTTATGAACTTACAAAACAAACATACATAACATCATACAAGCCTCTCATACCTCACCCTGCCACAATACCTTGCATTATTGTGAAACATTTTTAACTAATCATCAAGGAGTATCTTCAAAATATTACTACCAAGCAAAGTATTTTCCCCCAACCCACCCTATTATTATTTTTATATCATTTATACATTATTATACATAAATAATAACTCAAAAGTAAACATTGTGAACTTACAAAGCAAACATGCATAACATCATACAGGGGTCCCATACATCAACCCACCACCAACACCTTGCATTATTGTGAGATATTTGGTACAAATTATGAAAGAATATTGTCAAAACCTAACTACTAACTATAGTCCTTATCTTACATTTGGTGTATTTTTCCCCCAACCCACCCTATTATTATATTTTAAATATATTTTTATGACAGAAGTTGTAAATTTACAAAACAATCATGTACATGTGCAGAATTCCCATACAACACCCTTCTATCAACACACGACACTGTGGTGGAATATTTGTTACAAATTAGTAGATAATATCATCAGACTATTACCACTAACCATGGTCCATTGTGTACATTTGGCACATTTTTCCCATACTACTCCATTATCAACACAGTACATCTTTGGCATAGATGCATGAATATTAGATTATTAATGTAAACCACAGTTGATGGGTCACTCTAGTTGTATTTTTCCCATGCCTCTACACATTCTCACATCCCTGTAGTAGTGATGTACATCTGCTCTAGTTCACAAAGGACACGCTTACATCTGTACAATCAACCATAGTTTTCAACCACCTCTGGGTTTACTGTGCTATTCAGTTCCTGATTATTCTCTAATTTTCTGTCAGTCGGCATTTACATCCCTAGACTACCATTTTCAGCCACATTTCCATTCATAAACCAGTTTTTGCTCACTATAATGTGTTATCATCCACTCTATGCATTTCCACACTATTACAGTAAAGTTAATTAAAACTTCTACATATATTAAACATTAGTAGACCATCTCAGTTCTCCTCTTATCTCCTTTAAGAATATACCACCTACCACCAGGTCTTAAAGATATTTTCCTACATTTTCTTCTAGAAGCTTTATGGTTCTTGCTTTTATATTTAGGTTTTCGATCCATTTTGAGTTAATTTTTGTTTAAGGTGTGAGATAGGGGTCCTCTTTCCTTCCTTGGCTATGAATATCCAGTTCTCTCATCACCATTTCTTGATTGGTCTGTTCTGCCCAAACTGGGTGTGTTTAACAGTCTAGTCAAAAATCACTTGAACATAGATGTGAGGGTCTGTTTCTGAATCATCAGTTCAGTTCCATTGGTCTGTTTGTCTGTCTTTTGCCAGTACCATGCTGTTTTTACCACTGTAGCTAGATAATATTACTTAAAGTGCAGAAATGAGAGTCTTCCAACTTTGCTTTTCCTTTTTAAGATGTTTCTGGCTATTCAGGACCCCTTAACCTTCCAAATAAATTTGATAATCATGTTTTCCATGTATTTGGAAAATGCTGGTGGAATTTTTATCGGGATTGCATTGAATCTGTATATCAATTTGAGTAGAAGTGACATCTTAATATATTTAATCATCAAATCCATGAGCATGGAATGTTCTTCCAATTATTTAGGTCTGTTTTAAGTTTATCTTAACAATGAGCTGTAGTTCACTGAATACAAGTACTTTACATCATTGGTTAAGTTTATTCCTAAATATTTGAGTTTTATCTGTCATGTTTTATTTTCACCACTCTTTTCACACTTTTAGTTACTTTTATTGATATTATCTTCATTTCTAGATTCTCTTCCAGACCTCTCCTGTCTTTACTTTTCAGGCTGTAGAAAACCCTTTAGTATTTCCTGCAAAGCCAGTCTCTTGGTTACAAACTCTCTCAGTTTCTGTTTATCTGTAAATATTGTAAACTTGGCCTTGTTTGTCAATGACAATCTTACTGGATTTAAGATTATTGGCTGGAATATTTTCTCTTGCAATATTTTAAATATATCAGACCACTCTCTTCTTGCCTCCATGGTTTCTGATGAGAAATCAGCACTTAATCTTATTGGATATCCCTTATATGTTATGCATTGCTTTTATCTGTCTGCTTTCAGAATTCTCTTTTTCTTTGGCATTTGACATTCTGGTTAGTATGTATCTTGGAGTTGGTCTATTCAGATTTTTTTTAATGGGAGTATGTTGTGCTTCTTGGACATGAATATCTATGTCCTTCAGTAGGGTTGGGAAATTTTCTACCATTATTTCTTCAAATATTCCTTCTGCCTCTTTTCCTTTCTCTTCTCCTTCTGGGAAAGCCATGACATGTATGTTTGCACGTCTTTTGCTGTTGTTTACTTCCGTGAGACCTTGTTCAACTTTTTCTTTTCCATTCCAATTAGATTGCTATTTTTCTATGTATGCTTTCAAATTCTTCTTTGTGCTCATCCAATGTCTTCTTAATATCCTTTATCTCTTTAGCCATCTCATTTAATTTATTAAGGAGATTTATTTGAACACCTATTATGAGTTGTTTCAACTCCTTTATGTCATCTGGAGGCTTATTTTGTTCCTTTAACTGGGCCATATCATCCTGTTTCTTGGTGTGGATTGTAATTTTTTGTTGGTGTCTTGGCATCTAGTTTACTAGATGTATTTATTCTGGGTTTAGTTTCTCTCTTTAGTTTAGGGCTTCCTTGACCTTTCTCCCTTACTGGCTGTGTAGTAGGAGCTGAGGATGTAGTTGGTGCTGTAAGCTATGGAGGCTCTTGCTGCCCTCATTGCCCCAGGTACCAATGAAGCTTCTCCCAACTTTCTCCTTTCCCAGGGGTAGGGACAGAGCTACAGCTGTGTATAATAATCCTAGTCATGCAGGCCTAGACTGTAGTTGCCCAGTGCAACTGATAAAACTCCATGCCCTTTTCTCACCTCCCTGGGTTGGGGATGAAGCTGCAGGTGTGGGCAGCAATCTATGCCTTGTGAGCCCAAAATGACCCTGGTTGCCCCGGTAGACTTCCAAATATTCTGTCTGTGCCAACCAAATGTACCTGCAGTTACCGGCAAAGGCTGGTGCAGGGCCTGTGAGCTTCCTTCTTGTTAGACATGGGGCTGAAGCCTAGGCTAGTGCTGCAAGTGGATCTGGGTGAAAGAAACCCAAACTGGTCCCTACTGTCACTGTGATTTTCAGTCAACCTGGCTTCCCCTCATCTTGGGGGCAGAGTTAAAATGGTTTCTACCAGCCTTTTTCTGACTTGGACAGGTTCAAACTTTAGCTATTCTTAGAATTATACTTTAGCCCGCCAAATTTACTAATCAGTAGCTGAAATCAGTGCCCAACTGTCTCTTCCTCCTCTGTTATTAAGAAGTGGAGCTTCCAATTCCAGCCGTGGAATAGCTCCTGAGGCGGTTTGTGCCTCCAGTGGAGGATGGGCACCAGCTTCCAGGGCATGGAGTGCTCTACTCAGGAATCTTCTCTGCAGATGGGCAGTCTTCTCTTTCCATTCTTTCAAGGATATTGCAGGATGCTCTTCTGGCCTCCTGGAGCCTCCAAACAGGTGTTTTAGATAGGTCTGCTAACTGCTCTGTAGCAAGAGTTGACTCTAGGAGCTCCTTAATCAGCAAGATAGTCTTGCTGATTATCTCTAGGTCTTTTCTGATTACTATTTGCATGGAATATCTTATTCCAGCCTTTCACTATCAACGTGATTGTGTCCTTATGTCTGAGATGAGTTCCTTGTAGACAGTGTATAGATGGTTCATATATTTTTTAACCCATTTTGTCAGACTATGTATTTTGACTGGAGAATTAAAACCATTAACATTCAATGTTATTACTTACTTCATCCATTTTATCCTTTGACTTTCAATTATCATGTCTTACTATTGTCTTTGACCTTTAAATAGCCCTAACTAATGATCTTCATTTCTACACTCTTTTTCACATCTCTCTCCCTTATTTTTTCCTTTCAGGCTGTAGCACTGACTTTAGTGTCTCTTGTAAATATGGCCTTTTGGTCACATGCTTTCTCAGTGTTTGTTTGTCTGTGGAGACTTTAAACTCACTCTCATTTTTGAAGGACATTTGTGCCGGATAAAGAATTCTTGGCTGGCCATTTTCTCTTTGGTACCTTAAGTACATCATACCACTTTCTTCTGTATCCATGGTTTCTGATGAGAGATTGGCACTTAGTCATATTGAGGTTCCCTTTTATGTGATGCATTGGTTTTCCCTTGCTGCTTTCAGAATCCTGTCTTTATTTCTGTTATTTGTCATTCTAAATAGTAGGTGTCTTGGAGTAGGTCTATTCAGATTTATTCTTTTTGGCATGCATTGTCCTTCTCGGATATTGATTTTTATGTATTTCATAAGGGTTAGGAAGTTATTATCTGTCATTATCTCCTCAAATATTCTTTCTGCCCCTTTTCCATGCTCCTTCTGGTACAGGAATAATGAATATGTTTGTGCATTTCATTTTGTTATTCAATTCCATGAGAACTTGCCATTTTTTCAATTTTTTTCTCCTGTATTTTCAAGTTCAGATATTCAGTCCTCAAGTCACTAATTCTGTCATCCATCAGTTCAAATCTGCTTTATGTGCTCTAATGTATTTTTAATCTCATCCATTGTGTCTTTCATTTTCATAAGCTCTGTTACTTTCCATTGCGGGCTTTTAAATTGTTCTTTATTCTCACCCAGTTTCTTCTTAATATAATTTTTCTCTTTATCATATTTTCTTTCAACTCCTTGAATTGATTTAGGAGATTTGTGTGATTATGATTGATCAGTTGTCTTAAATCCTCTGTCTCATCAGGATTTTTGGTTTGTTCCTTTGGCTGGGGCCTCTCTTCCTGTTTCTTAGTATGGTTTGTGATTTTTTTGTGTATGCCTAGGCATCTGACTATGTTGGTGATTTTACTCTGACATTCAATTTCTTTCTCTATACCTAGTGGTTTTGTTTCATGGCTCTTCTTTTATATTTGGTTCAACTTATTCTAAGTCTTTAAAATTGCTTGGCTTAAGTTATCAAAATATGGCCAGAGAATCACTAATGGTGTGCAGCTCTGCTCCAAGGGGCCGATAGGAGAAAATTCTAAAAAGCAGTTTTTCTCCCTGCATTTCCCAGCCAGTCAGAATATGGTGCTTGTTAACAAATCTTTCCACAGGAGTGTCTTTTTCAACCAGCACTTGCCTGATTTTTCTAGTCTGGCCAGAGCCGAGATTCTATGTGGACTCTGCTGGCAAATGTCAGTAAAGAGAAACCACTCTCTGCCCTCACCATACCCTCTCTCTTCCCAGGGAGAAAGATGTCTGTTCCCCTTCAGTTACCTGCAGTGAGCCATAAATTTAATCCAGACTGTCTTGAAGGTGGGGGGTGGGTGACTTTCTCAGCTACAGGGGTTAGTGACTCACAGATTTCATTTTGGCGTCTCCATTTCTCTGTCCCTCTCCCCCCTGAAGTTTGTGCAACACTCTCCTCATCTGCAGATCCCCAAATCAGCTCCCTCAGAAAGCTTTCTGCCTTTCTCATGTTGTTTATTTGAGACAGTTGATCCCTGCCTACCCTCTCTGAACCCATCTTCCTGGAAGTCCAAATTTTGTTTAATTTTAACCAATTTAATTTACATATAAAAAGCTCCATGTGGCTAGTAGCCACCACAGTGAAATGCACATACACACATTCACACATTTATTGAACAAGTTCAAACCTAGAGCCTGATGATTTCTGGGCAATATCCTTTTTTATAAACATCCCCATAAACAGTAATAAACCCTCAAAGTAATGTCATTTTTAGGGTGAAAACTACAAGCAAAAGTGAATGGAGACAACCAGCAATATGGCAGCAGAGTAAAGAGTTCCGAGAATCATCTCCTGCTTCAGGGCAGTTGGTGATCAACCAGAGCTATCTAGAGCACTAGTTTGGGGCCTCCAGGAGACCAGAAGTGCATCCTGTAACATCCTTGAAAGATGGAAAAAGGAGACTGCCCAACTGCAGAGAAGATTCATAAGTAGAGCACTCCACACCACGGAGGCTGGTGCGCATCCTCCACTGGAGGCACAAGTCGCCTCAGGAGCTGTTCCATGGCTGGAATTTAAAGCTCCACTTCCCAAAATGGAGGAATGGGGGAAGAGACAGTTGGGCACCAACTTCAACTACTGATTAGTAAATTTGGTGGGCTAAAGTATAATCCTAAGAACAGCTAAAGTTTGAAGCTGTCCAAGTCAGAAAGGGGCCAGTAGCCGCTATCTTAACTCCGTGCCTGACAAGAGGGGAAGTGGGGCTGACTGAAAATCACAGTGCTTGTAGGAACCGGCTTTTTTCCATCTAGATCAGATTGCCACTCTAGCCTAAGCCCCAGGCCCACCTTGGGTAGGGAGGAAGCTGGGAGGAGCTGCGCCAGCAACTCTGGGAAATTATAGGCTATGCCATGGAAGCCGGTGATCATCTACTTTGGCAGCACAAGCCACCCCGGGAGCTATTCTGTGGCAGGAATTTGAAGCTCCATCTCCCAAAAACAGGGGAGGAAGAGATGGTTGGCCACCAATTTCAGCTACTGATTAGTAAATTCGGCTAGCTAAAGTATAACCCTAAGAACAGCTAAAGTTTGAGCCTGTCCAAGTCAGAAGGAGGCCGGTAGCCGCCATTTTGACACGTTTGCAGTTGACAGAATGAAACCCAAGCGGCACTCTTGAGGGTACAGATGAATGAAGTTTTATTACACACGGACCCAGAGGAGAATTCAGTCTCCAAATTCTGAGCCCCGTTTCTCGATTTTCATAAGTTTATATAGGAACACCAAGTGGGCAAATTCCTAGGAAAGTAGGCAGGCAGGGTTACAAAAGCAGAGGATCAAGGTTAGCTTATCTTCCTAAAAGCAGAGGGCCATTAGGAAGGAAAAGAGTCATTATCTATTTAGAGTTGTAAATTTCAGTTCAAAGAGGCAGACAGGGAGAGCTTATCTTCCTGATGTGGATTCCATGGAGAAAAAGGGGGGTGGAGGGGAGAAAGGGAGTGAAGGGAGTTTATTTTCCTAAAGCTGTGGGTTTCTGCTGAGGGGGGTTAGGGTCCCAGCACTTTCCTTACCAACCACCCCCAGAATGAGGGGAAGCCAGGCTTACTGAAAATCACAGTGACAGTAGAGACCGGTTTCTTTCACCCAGATTGGCTTGCAGCCCTAGCCTAGACTTCAGCCCCACCTCTAGCAGGGAGGAAGCTGACAGGCTCTGCACCAGCCTATCCAGATAACTGTAGGTACATTTAGCTGACACAGACTAAATAATCAGAAGTCTACCGGGGCAACTGTGGTCATCTTAGACCTGCACTGCATAGATCGCTGTCCACACCTGCAGCTCCATACTTGCCTCAGGCAGGGGAGAAAGGGGCATGAAGTTAATCAGCTGTCCGGACAACTAGAGTCTAGGCCTGCATGACTTGGATTATTCCACACAGCTGTGGCTCTGTCCCTACCCTTGGCAAAGGAGAAAGTTGGGATAAGCTTTATTGGTCCTTGGGGCAATGAGGGTAGCTTGAGCCTTCACAGCTTATAGCACCAACTACATCCTTGGCTCCTACTACACAACCAGCAAGGGAGAATGGGCAGGAAGCCCTAAAATAAACAGAAAAATTGCACCGAGAATAAATATTCCAGTAAGCCAGGGGTCAAGACACCAACAAAAAATTACAATCCACACCAAGAAACAGGAAGATTTGGCCCAGTTAAAGGAACAAGATAAGCCTCCAGATGACACAAAGGAGTTGAGACAACTAATCATAGATGTTCAAACAAATCTCCTTAATAAATTCAGGGAGATGGCTAAAGAGATTAAGGATATTAAGAAGACATTGGATGAGCACAAAGAAGAATTTGAAAGTATACACAGAAAAATAGCAGATCTTATGGGAATGAAAGGTGCAAAAATGAAATTAAAAATACACTGGAATCATATAAAAACAGATTTGAGGAAGCAGAAGAAAGGATTGGCGAGCTTGAAGAAATGGCGTCTGAAACAAAAGAACAGATGAAGAAAAGATTGGAAAAACTTGAACAAGTTCTCAGCAAACTAAAGGACAGCAAGGAACGTGCAAAAATACATGTCATGGGTGTCCCAGAAGAAGAAGAGAAGGGAAAAGGAGCAGAAGGAATATTTTAAGAAATAACGGTAGAAAATTTCCCAACCATATTGAAGGACATAGATATCCGTGTCCAAGGAGCATGACATACTCCCATCTGAAAAAATCCTAATTGACCAACTCCAAGACACATACTAATCAGAATGTCAAATGCCAAAGACAAAGAAAGAATTCTGAGAGGAGCAAGAGAAAAGTAATGCGTAATGTATAAGAGATAACCAATAAGATTAAGTGCTGATTTCTCACCAGAAACCATGGAGGCAAGAAGACAATGGTATGATATATTTAAGATACTTCAAGAGAAAAACTTCCAGTCAGGAATCTTATATCTGGCAAGATTGTCTTTCAAAAATGAGGGTGAGTTTAGAATATTCACAGATAAACAGAAACTGAGAGAGTTTGTAACCAAGAGACTGGCTTTGCAAGACATACTAAAAGGTGTGCTACAGCCTGAAAAGTAAAGACAGGAGAGAGAGGCCTGGAAGAGAATCTAGAAATGAATATTATATCAATAAACATAACTAAAGGCATCAAAAGTCTGGTGAAAATAAAATATGACATAAAACCTAAATATTCAGGCATAAACTTAACCAATGATTTAAAGTACTTGTATTCAGAAAAGTACAACTCATTGTTAAAAGAAATTTAAAAAGACCTAAATAATTGGAAGAATATTCCATGCTCATGGATTGAAAGACTAAATATCATTAACATGTCAATTCTACTCAAATTTATATACAGATTCAATGGAATCCCGATAAAAATTCCACCAGCATTTTCTAAATAAATGGAAAACATGATTCTCAAATTTATTTGGAAGGGTAAAGGGTCCTGAAAAGCCAGAAACATTTTAAGAAGGAAAAGCAATGTTGGCAGACTCTCATTTCCAGAATTTAAGTCATATTACCTAGCCACAGTGATAAAAAACAGCATCATACAGGCATAAAGACAGACACATAGACCAATGGAACCAAACTGATGGTTGAAAAACAAAGCCTCACATCTATGGTCAAGTGATTTTTGACTAACCTGTCAAACCTACCCAGCTCGGGCAGAACAGTCCATTCAACAAATGGTGCTGAGAAAATTGTATATCTATAGCAAAAGGAGGAAAGAGGACCCATATTGCACACCTTATTAAAAAAAATAACTCAAAATGAATCAAATACCTAAATATAAAAGCAAGAACCATAAAACTTCTAGAAGAAAATGTAGGAAAATATCTTCAAGACCTCATGGTAGGTGGTGGATTCTTAAAGGAGATAAGAGGAGGACTGAGATGGACTACTGATATTTAATGTATGTAGAAGTTTTAAATAGCATTACTGTAAAAGTGTGGAAATGTACAGAGTTGATGGTAACACATTAGAGTGAGTAACAGCTGGTTTATAAATGGGGATGTGGCTGAAAATGGTATTCTAGGGATGTAAATGCCAATTGACATGAAGCTAGAGAATAACCTAGGAACTGAATAGCACAGTAAACTCAGAGGTGGATGAGAATTGTGGTTGATGGTACAGATTCAAGAGTGTCCTTTGTGAACTAGGGCAAATGGACATCAGTATTGCATGGTGGTGGGAATGTGGAGAAGCATGGGAAAAATACAACTGGAGTGACCTATGGAGTGTAGTTAACAGTAATAATGTAATATTCTTGCGTCTATGTCAAAGATGTACTGTGTTGATAATGGAGGAGTATGGAAAAAGTGTGTCAAATGTACGCTGTGGACCTGGTAATAATTGGATGATATTATCTCGTAATGTATAATAAATATTCCACCAGAGTGTGGTGTGTTGATAGAGGGGTGCTGTTTGGGAATTCTGTACATGTGCATGATTGTTTTGTAAGTTTATAAGTTGTGTCATAAAAATATATTTAAAAAATAATAATAGGGTGTGTTGTGGGAAAAATACATCAAATGTAAGATAAATACTATGATTAGTGGCAAGATTTTGTCAATATTCCTTCATAATTTGTAACAAATGTCTTACGATAATGCAAGGTGTTGGTGGAGGGTTGATGTATGGGATCCCTGTATGATTATATGAATGTTTGCTTTTTAAGTTCACAACTTTTACTATACACTTATTGTTTATGTATGTTCATGTATAAATGATATAAAAAATAATAATAATAAGGTGGATTGGGGGAAAATACTTTGGTTAGTAGTAATATTTTGAGGATACTCTTTAATCATTAGTTAAAAATGTTTCACAACAATGCAAGGTATTGGTGACAGGGTGAGGTTTGAGAGCCCTGTATGATGTTATGTATGTTTGTTTTGTAAGTTCACAACTATTACTATACACTTATTGTTTATGTATGTTCATGTGTGAGTGATTTACTTCAATAAATTTTTTAAAAAATTTAAAAAGTGAGGGGGAAGAAGACAAAATACCTTAGCTTTTCTATCAAAAACAAGATAGAATACAAGATGCCATTTATTGATCACTTATTTTTCAAAGACCATATTGAACCATATTTATGTATTTATACCATCTCAAGTAATACTCAGAACTCTCAGAAATTAGTTCTTTGTTAACGTTCATCTGATATATGAAAAAGTGTAGCAACAAATGGGCATTGTTTTCAAGGGGACATAGTCGGAATACTGTATAGCCACATTATCTGTAACAGTACTGGTAAATATAACATTAATAGTAACAAATGATACTATCTAACAGATCAGTCTTTCTGCCTTCGGGTCCAAATGCTGTGAAAACAATATACTGTTCTTTTTCAATCAAATAAAAATTCTTGTGAATTTTTATCCATGTTAACTATCTTAGTCAGTATTCATTGGTTACTTAGGTCAGAAAAAGAGATCCAATATTTTTTAAGCAAAAATTTGCTTTATTTAACTCATATAACTGAAAAGTCCTAAGGTAGAGTGAGCATAAGGTACAGCTTGATCAGACACACAGACAATGTCACTATGGCCTCTTTATCTCTTTGTTCCAGTTCCCACATGTGGGGCATAACATTTCATTCCATTTTACTAATTCAAGTCCAGTTGAAAAGAGTACCACCCTATGAAAAAACTCAATAAAAATCTCATTTCATTTCATTGGTTCTGATGGGGTGATACAACAATCACTGAATTAATCACTATGGTCCTTTAACTCTATGGAATTATTTAAATTTAGACTTTTGTCATACCCTCATGTCAAGTTCTCATTTTCAATTGAGAGAAAGAAAAATTATACTCTTAAAATTTTGGGATAACAGAGTGTTTTAAAATACTTTAATCTTTTTACTTGAAATTATTTTAGATTTGTAGAAGCTTTGTAAAAAGGGTTTACATATTCCCTTTACCCAGGTTTCCTGAATGGTAACATCTTACATAACCATGGCACATTTATCAAAACTAAGAAATTAACTTTGGCACATTATTATTAACTAAACTATGAGCATTATTCCAATTTTTCCATTTTTTCCACAAATGTATTTTTATCTGTTTCAGAATCTAGTTCAAGATGCCATATTGCATTTAGTCACCAGGTCCCCCTAGTCCCTCCAATTTGTGACAGTTTCAGTGTTATTTCTTGTCTTCATGACCTTGACACATTGCAGAATAGTCGTTGGGCGTTATGAAGAATGACCCTCAATGTTCACCTGGGATTTTCTCCAAAGGACTGAGGTTATAGAATTTAGGATAATATACCACAGAGATGATAAATCTTCTTGCTGCAACCTTATTTATTACTGATGATGTTAACCTTGATTGTTTGTTTAAGGTGGTGTCTGCCAGTTTTCTCCATGTAAAGTGACTGTTTGCTCTTTTTCCACTGTTTTTAGAAACCAGTCACTAAGACCAGATCCACTCAAGAGAGGAAGAATTAAACTCCTCCTCCTAGCAAAGGAGTATCAAATAATTTGTGGTTATATATTGCCTCAGCAGTGACAGCTGACTTTGGGAGAAGACATTTTGAGGGTATGCAACTATTCTGTTTCCCCTCAGCATTCTACTCACTAATTTTTGCATTCATCAATGGATTTTGCCTTTGGCAATTATTACTTTTTTTAAACCAAAAGGTTGTTATAGGATTTTAGAAAATTGTACTAATATATATTTGTCAGCATTGATATTTGATATTATTTTCTTGAATGTTTTAAGTATAATTTAATGATAATTGCCAAACAGAATAACCAGATTATGCCAAGTTAGCCTATGATTTTATTAAGAAATTAAGAATTTAAATTTAAAATAAATTAGAAGGGAAAACATAAAAATGCATAAAAATTAATAATGAATTTATAGGTTTCATCCAAAGACCGACATATTCACCATAAATGGGCAATATGTCTGTTATTCTTGCTCATTGTGTTATGATCTAATACTTTGTGTTCTATACTAGAATAATAAAATGCATAACTTAACCATTAATAGCTAAATATAATAGTATAACATGTTTAATTTCTTACTAAGGATTTTCATACCTGTCAAAATTATTTAAAATGAAATAATGCATAATATTAAAAGACAATCCCATGTATACATCACTCAATTAAGCAAATCCTGACAACCCCATCTCGATGCATATTTCTACCCACTACACAAAGTAAAGTACTGATGACTTTTCTTTCCTTGGAAATCAATATTTTAAGTATTTAAAAATATTTTACATTATATACCTAAAACAAAATATATTTAATTTTTGCCTGCCTTTAAACTTTATATAACCATAATCTATTTTATTGTAGCATGCTTAATTTTCCAAAAAATACAAATTGGAGATGTATCCATAGTGATGATGAAGATTTAGTTCATTTATTTCCCACAATTTAATGATATTTCATTGGATGAATGAACCATAACTTGAAATTGATGTATATTTTCAGGAGTTCCAGTTTTTTCCAACTGTCGATTTTGGGGTTTATGTATATGTGTGTATGTATTTATTTACAATGTTGCTATAAACATTCTTGTTCACATCCTCTTATGCAAAAGAAAGTGGAATTGGTGGGCTTATAGCTTATGCTATGTGCATACTTCATTTTATCAGGTAATGACAAATGATGCCAATTTATACTTCCAAATGACATTTAAATTTTGTAAATATTTTTTAAGTATGGTGGCTGTGAAATGGTACCTAATGGCTTTTAATTGACTTGATTATTAATGCAGTTCAATATAACTTCCATGTTCACATGAAATTCTTCTTACCTTTTCCCATTTTTCTATTGGTTGCTCTGTCTTTTTTTATATTGTACAGTTCATTGTATATTCAAGGTGTTAATTGTTAGCTGAAATATGTGCCATCTTCATCCAGTTGTGACACATATTTTTATTTTATTTTTAGTAATATTTGATGTACAGAAGTTATTAATAAGAATGTCAACAAAGTTATTGATATTTAGCTTTATAGTTGCATATTTTGTGTCTTGTTTAAAAGATCATTCCCTAACAACACTTATAAAGTAGTATTTTCTTATTTTTAGCTCTAAAATATTCCCTTTTATAGTTAATCCTTGTATTTTTACAGTGTGAGATAGAGATATAATTTCATTTTTATTAAATATAGGTTAACAATTCTCCCAGAACTCTACATGGAATAGCTGATCATTTCTCACAGATCTGCAGAGCCTCTTTGACTATATATAATTTTCAATATATGTGTGGATCTATCAACGTACATGTCAGTTTTGGAACTTGTATACCAACAGCGAACTGTCTAAATCAAAAGTCAACAAAATAGAAACTCTTATGTTTGTTTGGCCAACAAGCTAAGAATGACTTTTATATATTTTAAATGGCTGAAATTTTCAAAAAAAAATTTATATTTTGTGACAATGGAGATTTATACACAACTCAAATTTCAGTGTTTTATTGCACACAGTTGCATCCATTTATTTGCATTTTATCTATGAATACTTTATAACTACAGTGGCAATGTTTAGATATGACAGAAACCCTGCAGCCTGCAGAAACTGAAATATTATTCATCCTGACTGTTTACCGGAAAAGTTTCCACACTGTTGTCCTATATAATGACAATCGTGTATGTCTTTTCACTTCCCTTGACCCTCACAAGTTTATGACCATTTCACCCTTACTCTAAAGGTGGCATTTAGGACTATCATTCCAGTTTTATGTGCGAGATTGCTATTAGACTTCCATAATGATTGGGCTCTGACTTTTTCTCTTGTCTCCCGTGCTCCATATAGTCATCACAGTACAACTCCAGTCTTCCTGGCATAGCAGAAATCTTCAGGGCAAAATGCTAACATGGTCTTTCTTTCCCATCATTTTTGCCCCTGCAGATTCCCTTCTTTTGTGCTGGTTTGGCATTTAAAAACAACTTTTTTAATTGTTTTTTTTCATCTAGACTTTTAGCTCTTTTGTTCTAAGAGCTATTCATTTCATCTATTATGCCATGCTTCCTGAAATGGAAGTCTTATTATGTTTTTAAATGTTTTTGCCTTCTATTTTTTTTTCTCAATAAATTACATTAAGTTGGGAACATAATGTATATCCTCATATAATGAATATTGCAACATTGATTAGAAGCTGTGAAACATAATGAGTGAAATAAGATAAAGTTCAGCATCAGTAAGCCCAACCACCGACCAAACTTTGTCCACTTGGAAGTTGTAAGATATGAATAATTTATAAAATGTAGGAATCCGAGTGTTTTTGTCAGTGTTTCTGTTTTAGTTGTAAAGATTCATGATTCTGTATTTCTTTGGAAATACATCTCTCCACAAATATATTGTATAATTTGTTCAGAAAGCCTGAGTGCCATATTTATCTGAGATGGCAGATATATCATACAAATCCAGGACAAAATTACCTACTTATTTGCATCTGTTTCATTATACCTAAGAAATAACTTCCTCATTTTAATAAAATGTATCTTTATAAAATGTGGTTTATGAAAATTATAACTATGCTAAGTACTCAACAGCATAGGTCTTGATCTTCTCTGTGACAAAGTTCATTTACCACGTACTCAGTTCACATATAGGAATGGGAGTATATCAATCATATATTTTTATATTCATATTTAAGAGAATCCTACAAGATATTATGAATCAAACATATTAATGATAGCATATGTAACTATTATTTAGTAAATAGAAGTCATATTATTGATAACAATTGCTGTGATAATTTTGGAAGATTTCTATCATTAATTTCTATAGAAAAATTGCCAGATGATTTCATATCAAAATAGCAAACAAAAATAAATATTTAAATATTTAAAGTTTTCTTTAAAATCTGTTGGGAATTTGGACTGCATTCTTCCCTTAATGCTTTACTATAGTGTCAGAATAAAAAGTCTTGCTTAGCCTTTGTCTAGGTCGTGAGTCCAGTAGAATCTACTAAAGACCTGAGACCTATGCCTGTCCAATCTTCGGAAATGATTCATGCATAGTGTAATCTTGACCCTTGATGCTCTATGAGGATGCCCACAAGATCCTAATGTGTATAATGTGAGATTTTGTCATCAACTCAGTCTGTCTTTTACTCCAGCAAGTGTGCTTCTTTCCCTTCCATAAATGGAATTCCTCCTATCCATCCAGCCTCCTTACCAAGTCAAGCAAGAGACTCACTTTGCCTTGCAATTTTAAAATACCTAACTCCCCCTTTAAAATCTAGCAATGTAGACTTAAACCAGGCATTGAACCAGCCTACCATTTCAGCAAATGCTGACAATTTAAGAGCAAATTGCTTCTTATGCATGTGTGCAATGAGTATGGTAGTTCATGGGTAATAAATATCTGTATTAATATATTCTCATAACTAGACATTTTTTCTCAGAGTTCCTTCCCTTCCTTTACTTCCATGGTTCCCAAATTGGTATCCCCAGATCAGCAGCATCAGCAGCATCTCAGAACTTATTAGAAATGCCAACCCTTAGGCCTCACCTCAGACCTAGTCAATTAGAAATTCTGAGAGTGGGGTCTAGCAATCCAAGTTTAATAAGTCCTCCAGGTGAATGTAATGCATGTTAAAATATGAAAACCACTGCTCTCCCTCTAAGGTCTTCAACTGAGTATGCTGCTCTTAATGTTTCCATTTCATAATTGTTAACGTGAGAGTTAATGAATTATTGTGAAAATATAAGCTGATAGGTAATAAAGTGATTATCCCTGGATTTTTTTCTTTATTTTAAAGACAACAAAATCCATTTTCTGAACTACTTAAATGAGATTTGTGCAAGGAGCATGCTCAATTATTTGCATCATGCTCACTTATTCAATTTTAAAATGTCTAACAGGAATGATTAATGATTTGACATGCAATAAGTAGTACAAAATCCTTGTTGTGATGTCCATTGAAAGTTGTGTACACAGGCAGTTTTTTTCCCGTTGTAACTAAATGCTTGTTAGTTGTTTATTCCTCTGGGTTAGAAAAGAGCCAAGAGTGAAATAACTCATTGAGGAAAGGTAAGAGTCAGGGAAAATTTTAATTAATGAAGATCACTCAGAAATTCCTCAAATGAACAGTTCTTCCACTGCTTCTTCCATTATGAGGTACATATTTTTGTCACCATCTCTTTTATTTAGAAACTTAAAGTACTCCTTTTTAAAATTAATAATATTTGAGTTTATGGAAATATTCTTTTTGGTTTTATTTTTCCTGTATAGACTAGAATGTGTTCTACCTACTGGTAGACAATGATTTCTTATACTATTGCTAAGCTTTTCAAAGCATGTGTAGTAATTTGTGTTTCTCCTGACCATTCTCCTTCATTAGCTTAAATATCCAATCTGTGTTTTTCCCCTTTTTCAAGTACACAATACTATCCTTTTAATTTCCAAAGTTTGAACTAAATTGCTTGATATACCTCAATTTTATTTGACTGTATTAATTTTCATTGGCTAACTTATGTTTGTTCTAAGTTGAATGTGTTCATCATGAATTTTGATTACCAACATAGCTCAAAAATGTCTCAGTTTCTGCATTATTGGTATTGAGATTTTTAGAAACCAATTTTCCTTTTAAATTATAAGAAAATTAAATGTAATGCTTGCAAATGACCCTGCAATGATTGACCTGCTTTAAAACATTGTCCAAGAACCATTAAGGATGAGTCATATCTACCCATTCTAGGTTGCTTAAACAGCTAATCCTCTGTGCTATGTGAAGATCAAATGTAGGAGAAAGTAGAGCTATTATACAAACAAACAAAAAGCTTAAGGAAACAAAAATGTCAAAATGACATATAAAATTTGTTGTAGGATATAGAAAAACATCTCACCTGCTCTCTCCCCTCTGCCTCCTCCAGCACCATATCAACCCTAACACCTGCCGGCACCCTATCTACCCTAACAGGTTGCCCCCTCTCAACCCCCCTGTACATGGCTGCTAGGCCTAAGATACAGAACAACCTACGCCCTCTTCCAAGAAGCCCTCTTCTAGCCCTCTTCT